>CABFOV010008331.1:0-16779 GCA_902141375.1 Timema poppense
GCGTAGGGATACATAATTTGGTCTGGTAGCTTTTCAAAGCTGTCAGTCAGCACCAAAGAAGTCATGGGGCTACTGTAACTAGCGGTAGCAACAAACTTTGCGTCAAATGGTCATAATAGCCCTGCTGGCTGTGTCAAAATTTCAAAAAGAAAAAATCTTTAATATATTTTTAATTGATCAAATTGACGTTTTAATTAAAGGAATGAAATTAGTAGGTATCTCAAAAACTATTAATTATAAGTAGCGGATATTTTGTAATTATCATAATGATTTGCTATAGATGATCTTGTAAAGATTACTATATGATCACCTTATTACTTTATAATATATTTAATATTTATTATTGTATTTAAAAATTACACTTTTATATAGCACTTTGTAATGATTTATTTTGATCTTATTGTTTAACATTTTAAAATGTATTTCAAACATATGGAGAATCAGCTCAGGTCAGTTAGGTACTTGATTATTTTCAAGCTCATGCTGTCCACATCTTTGAATCATTACCTCGCTTTTGCGGGCAATAGCTGTTTAACTTGACTATAATTTAGCGAACTCTTACAGGACTGTTGTGTACTGTCTCCTTACTTCCCTCTGCCCCCTTCTGCCGGAATACTCCAAACTCTCATTCTCTCAACAATCCCTTCTCCTTACTCACTCAAAAGAAGCAACGTAATTTAGTCTCTCTGCCTGTCCTTCCAGTGACAGCTTGGAATAGGGAATGGGGAGCGGAGAGCATGTCATTAGTAACAGAGAGAAGAGTTAGTGCCTAAATTGCGGTACCTACTGTAAAATGTTTTCTTCTTGTCACAGGTCTTTGATATGAGGGTTCGCTTGGCTGTTTTAGTAATGTAGATATACTTGCTTGCTCTATGAAATGTCCATCTCTAATGGCAAATTATTTCTTATAGGAGTTCGATTTTCATTGTTAATGCTACAAATTTAAGACAAATTTGCCATCACCGCTAACGTTTACAAATACTTATTTAGTTTTAAATGGCTTAAAAACCTCCACCGAGTTAAGCTCGCAAGAGGAATAAGTTGGCAAAAGTTATGGCTGCTATATGTAAAAAGAAGAAAGCTGAAAAGTAAGTGTGAATAAATAGGATATCTAATGTATGTGGAATTTCCTTTTATTGTTTTATAAAAGTAATTTTACTTGTTACTATAAAACCATGAATTAACTTTATTGTTATAGAGAAATGATAAAGGCTAGTGGAAACTAAACGATCACTCTACAGCAGCGGTTTCCAACTGGGCGTACGCATACCCCAAAGGGTACTCGAGAGACCGTTAGGGGGTACGTGAAAATAAAACGGTAATGGCGGCCACCAGCTAAAAAAAGAACAAAAAATAAAGGATGAATGTTTTATGTAAGTATATTGAAAAGTAAGTTTGTGTATTAACCTTTGTAATAAAGATTTTATTAAGTAAAAAGCTCGACTACTTGTGAATATCACAGCCTAATTTCATCAGGTGAAACATCCCGGATCCCGGCTTTATCAAAATTAAATAGTTTAGTCAAAATTAGTTACAGGTGGGAAGTGACGTTACTCGCTTCCTCGCAGTGCCTCCTGGTAAAAGTTCTAATAAACGGCTAAACGAGTAACACCCAATACGTAGTAATATTATGATAAAATATTAGTGATTTATTTGAGTTCTATCAAAGTAATGATGTAACGCCTGGTTTGCCGCTCTTCCCCCACCCCAAATATTTTTTTCCTGATCCACCACTGATCAATGTTATTCTTATGATCAAGTGACTCACCTGCTCTATGGGAAGGGCAAATGTTGGAGAAAGGGACCCAACTCCACAGTGAGGAGGATCAATGCTAAAACCCTCAAATTAATATCCGCCGATCCACCACTGATCAGCGCTATTATTATGAGAGAAAGTAATCCATCTGCTCTATGAGAAGGATCAATGTGGGAGAAAGTATTCCAACTTCGCAGTGAGGAGGATCAATGCTAAAACCTCCAAAATAAGATTCCGCGATCCGCCACTGATCAATGCTACTCTTATGTGAGAAAGTGACCCACCGAATCTACCAGAAGGATCAACGTGGGAGAAAGTGATCCACCACATTCAATGTGGTCGATCAATGTTAACCTTATGGGAGAAAGTGGACCGGAACTATCATTTCAACCACTACTCATGCGGGTTTAATGTCACGCTCTTTTGGTTTGGTTTGTTGGTGAAGGTGAAGTAAGGATTTTAATTCTAGCCAGACGTGGTTCATACTAATATCCCTCTAAGCAAATAAGGGGTATGTATTGACCAAAAGGGGAAAATAATCGACTGTTCAATGAATATGGGCTCCTTTCGTGTTGAAATAATGTCGGTGACTGAGCCCTTTGTCAGCCTTTCTTTTCCCTACCTAAAATGTCAAAGCCCTGATGACACAAACCTTACGATGGGCTTAGGGACCTTGGCTGCCTGTGTCAAAGGTAATCGTATAGACAAATATCAGCGTAGCATACTGCTCATAGAGGGCCCCTTAACAATGTTGCTAGAAGACCCCTGATTGCGCATCCATTTATTGAAGTCACGTTGAATATATTTTGGGACTCAAACTCGATGTGGGTTTGACGTCACGGCACGACAAGACAGGAATATTCCACAGGTGATGTCTCAACCCCAATGGCACTAGAATCTATTTTGGAACGCTATAGCTTGGCAAGTCGAAACAAGAGTAGACCACGTGCCGCTACAAGTAGTAAGAGTGAAGATATAAGGGTGTCACTTGGTTGACTATATTTATAAAAGTTTTCAGAGTGGATCACGGTATAAAAGTTACAGCAGCTGGTAAATATTGTGGACGCCGTGCCAGTAGTGGAATCGCGTGACCTAGTTGTTGATTAAAAGTATTCCGTCGACAGGCTAAAGGTGGTAAATAAAAGTTTGGGAGACACCTGAATTCTTATCTAGACAGCGAGCTTTGTGTGTTTTTGCCCTGTCGCTTTGGTACTTTTAAAGATGAAGATGTGTGCAATCTTAAAAAAGAAAAATTGTTATTTACTCGCACCGAAGTAAGACTTGGTACACGTACCATCGTGAATTTTGAACGTGTTCAACAGATTAGCAGCAGCAGTGATAGGTAGCATCGGGCAAGTAGCAACAAGTTAAAGGCACAGTGATCTAGTCAGCGATCAAAAGTATTCTGCAGACAAGTCAAAGGCGCTTTACATCAATGGGCGGCTGAGTGATCAAAAGTACTGTTAACATCAACAGGTAAGTAGCATCCGAGTACTCTGTGGACAAGTTAAAGGCGATTAGGGAGAAGAGTATCTAACACTTGATTATCTTGTAAGACTCCGCAAGAGAACCACTAGCAGATGGCAGCAGGCAAGTAGCTGAAATGTGAAAACCATCCTTCAGACCTTAACGCTCACCGTTAGAAAAATGCCGGTAGAGTCAGAAGAACACAAATAGTTCGAGGATTTAATGATGTACAAAAATGATTCAAATGTTAAAATTATGGGTGAAACTATTAGTGATTAAATCGTTGGTTTGTTCAGTTTCGGTAACGTATTCCTTTGATAGGGTTTAATGTTGTGAAAAAACATTATGTATTATATAAATTATATTTTTCTGTGTCTAGTATCAATGTCTTCCGAATCTTGTTTACATAACGTTAAGATGTATAAAAATGGTGCTATTTGTTGGGCACCACTCCTAGGATCTAGGAGAAAAATAGTAATAATAAAAATAAAATAAAAACATTTACCTCGGCTAATTCAGACAGTGTCACGACGACTCTCAACACTCGAGACCACTGGGGAATACTAAAAATAAAACATGAACAATTTAAAATAAAAAAATGAATTGTTAAAATAAAATGTAGTAATTTAGACTACAATAAAACTAAATGTATAAAGTAACAATTATTGGAACTTTTGTGGATTTATTATCGTTTCCCTTTTCACCACATCCCAGTCCTACCTATGGAATTCCACATAGTTATAATTCTAATTTGACAAAATAAAATAGTATTGTTGAAACAAAAAAAAAGAAGAGAAACAAAAATCAATAAAATTGATATTTATACACGAAATTAAATGTTAATCAGATAGTCTTCCTGAAAGTTCTTACATGAATTCAGATTTTTAATAGAAGAAAAAAATGTGAATGTAAATTTGAAGAGTTGGCTTGACCTCACCAATGAATTAGTCCATATTGATACAACACCAACCTCGGAAATTTGTTTCACTTTAGTAATGATAATTCTTCCACAATTTAAACAAAAATAAACAGTCTAGTTCTTGCACATACACTTAACTTTCCATTTGCTACTTGTACTTTAATTTACAACCATTAGTTCACTTTAAAAATAATTTAAATTAAGAGCTCCACAGATTTGGCTCCATGTTAGACCAACACCGAGGAAGAAGACCCTTGTCTTCTACAGAAAGTCTTCCAAAATCAAATTTAAAAAGGTTCTATTCTTTACTTCCAAGTCCAAAGAGAAAACTAATATATTAATACAAAATATAAAATGTTGGCTATGGACTAGGGTTAAAAATCAAATACAATGCAGGTTTAATATAAATATTGAACTGTATGCCAATGAATGTGAACAATGTTTTCTTAAAGAATTAAATGTTTATTTTAATCTGTCAGAATTAAAAAGCGCACTAGTTTGGAGTTATTTACATCTTGCCTTGTTTCCTCTTTTAATTCTTTTACAATCACGAGACCCACCACTCACTTGTTTGACAGATTGCGCATGCGTTGAAATAAGTCATGGCCGACAAATAAATGAAGAGTCAACAAATTTCTTAGAAGGATAATTAATATGTTTAATAAAAGGTAAGTGTTCTTCCTTAAGTCAAAATTCCTTATTTAAATTATTTTAAACAATGTTATACGTTGTTCCTGCCATCCTTCTATTTTATTGAATGGATGTAAATAGTATTATTAGTCAGGCCGGCAACCAGCGTGTTACGCGGCGGCCTAACTTTGAAGTGCTTAATTTCAAACGAAAATAAATAGGAAATTATTCACAAAAATTAGAAAATATAGGTAAATACATAGTGGGGTGGCAAATAACGTTACAAAGGTGCCTATTATTTGGACCGTAGACGATTTAATTCTAAGCCATGACGTATGACATATCTTGAAGGACAAAGTGTGATGTTTCCGAACACCATAAAAATATAGGCGTGATCACAGAATATAATATGTGATTGCTGTTCATGTTGCACACTCTGAATATGTTGATAAGACTCTCAACTTAAGAATGCAGTTAGTTGTTGTTTTTGCGGAGCTGGGAAATGAATAATAATGTTACTCACTTTATGATGTTGATTTTTTGGGACTTTAAACAGTGTGTGAACATTATTATTTACTTGAAGATGTAAGACACGTTACAGTGCCTAACAGGTAACATAATTAAGATACAGGTCATACAGTTGAGTAAGCTAGACATAATTCAACAGTACACCCTTTTGGGACAAGTTTTTTAGTTGTGAACAAAATGGAAAATTGTGAAGACTCCATGGAGGTTGTTGCGAGTGCCAGAGCACAAACGGAAACTAAACTATGATCCTGTAATTTTACCTATGTGACCACCTTAATTTCCAAAGAAATAAAAGCAAGGCAGTTACTAGAGAGTAATAAAATATTTATTGGATATAAGAGATATAGTTAAGTAACAATAACAAAATATAAACCTAAGAATATTGATCACAGTGTGTAAGATCGGGGGTTTAGAAGTTAAACATTATGTACCATTACACTATAAAATTGACATGATTGGCAGACGCCGGAAAACACGATATCTCGTGAATATGAAGGTAGATTCGATTGCTCAAAAGTCGGCGACTTTAACATTAACATAAGTTTCCGTGAACGGCAAATAGACTAGAAAGTTCGAAGTCAGATTCTTTGATATTTATATAATATTCCAAGAATATTATTATTATTAATAATAATAGACTAGAAAGTTCAAATTCAAAGACTTTAATAGTTATATAATATTTCATGAATAACAATAATAGACTTTGCCATAAAATAATGAAGCTTATAAGATAGCCCCAAGCCAAGCGAATGGGTATCGGACAAGGACATTACATTACTAAATATATTTAGATATAGACTCAACCGTCCTAAAATAAATACATTCATATTAAGTGGGTCCGCCTATAATGGCTCTAATTTTTGGGGTGCAATAATTACAAAAGCTCTCATGATCACACAGCAAAATTATGATAAAGCCAGCTCGACTCTCGAGCTAATACCCCGTTCTCGGACATAATAAGGAGGTGTGGCTTAAAGTACAATATCGAGAGAATATCTTGCAACTAATACAAAGTTCGCACTCAATATAAAGTGAATACAACTTTGTCGAATATAGCTGCCCCGCTTATCAATGAATTCCCACTAAATACAGTCATAAATAAATCACACAAAATAGTGGCGGTCAACATCTCTTTGAACTGATTAAGGCAACCAAGTCAACCAATATTACATAAACAATGCCAACAATTAGCATGCGCTACTCTCACAAAAAATAGAGACAAAATGCGCACTCAAAGTTAAAGTCCCAAAAATAAATTCCCCAAGTAAGTTAAAAATAATGAGGACGAGGATATAACATAGCTCCGTAGATACCAAAAGGAGCCCAACCCTAATATGACAATTATAAATATTAAGCCCAAATAAGTAATTTTGAATGAAATCCCGCATGTTAAACCGAAAAAGAATTTTGATAAATACAATTAAGTCACAGACTAAGCTGTCACCCTCACCTCATTAGCCTATGGTGCAATGAGTGACTATACTATTAAAACATCCCATTATATAGTGTAAACGTACAGCCATGTTCACAGAAAGTGGGGAGGATAGGAGGGAGAAAGAAGGGGAGAAAGGCGGAGACGGAGTGGGGACTCTGTCGGTTATCCATAGAATTGGAAACTTTGAGAATGGCCCTGGCGGAGGAAGCGACAGCTAAGCACGCCGAGCAACCTTCAGTTGTTTTCTTAGGGGCGTGGCTCTCTTGTAGAGTTGTCTATAGCATGACGGCTCCGTTTAGTCTACGGAATCGTGAGTTGGCGAGAGTTGTTCAGTGCTCTCGATGCCAGAGTTTGAGTTCAACGGGGCTGAGGGTAGGTGTTACCCCATTTGTTTTTAGTTGTTATATGTAGCTCGTTACACCCACAACATCATTATGGGCATCTGTGCCCTTGAAGATTATGTAAGATGAGCGATTAATGTGACATAAGGTGATGAAATAACATACCAGCAATGTATGTGACACATTATGATGAAACAACTTGCCAGCAGTCAATGTGACACACAATATTATTATGAAATGAAATGCCAGCAATTAATGTAACACAACATGATGAAATGATCAGCCATAAGACAATTTGACACACCACAATGAAATTATTTGCCAACAGTCATTATGACACAACACAATGGAATAACCTGCCAGCAGTCATTGTAACCCAGCATTATTAAATGATGACTTGAATAAATATATCACAATATGATAAAATAACCTGGCATAATTTAATATGACACAACATGATGGAATGATCTGCTAGCAGTCAATGTAACACAATATGATGGAATAATTTACCAGCCATCAATGTAACACAAAATGATGGAATAATTTGCCGGCATTCAATATAGCACAACTTGATTGAATAACTTGACAGCAGTCAATGAATCCCAGCATGATGGAATGACCTTCCAGCAGTCAATGTAACACAACATAATGGAATAATTTGCCAGTAGTCAATGTAAAACAAAATGATGGAATAACTTGCCAGAATTCAATGGAGCACAACATGATGTAATAACTTGCCAGTAGTCAATGTTACGTAACATGATGTAATAACTTGCCAGCAGTCAATGTTATACAGTATGATTAAATAATTTGGCAGCAGTCAATGTTACGTAACATGATGTAATAACTTGCCAGCAGTCAATGTTATACAGTATGATTAAATAAGTTGGCAGCAGTCAATGTTACGTAACATTATTTAATAACTTGCCAGCAGTCAATGTTATACATTATGATTAAATAATTTGGCACCATTCAATGTTACGTAACATGATGTAATAACTTGCCGGCAGTCAATGTAATACAGTATGATTAAATAATTTGGCAGCAGTCAATGTTACGTAACATTATTTAATAACTTGCCAGCAGTCAATGTAATACAGTATGATTAAATAATTTGGCAGCAGTCAATGTTACGTAACATGATGTAATAACTTGCCGGAAGTCAATGTAATACAGTATGATTAAATAATTTGGCAGCAGTCAATGTTACGTAACATTATTTAATAACTTGCCAGCAGTCAAATGTAACACAACACCTGCATTCAGTCTATGTGATGTAGCACGGATAAAGCTTAAAGGGTATTATTGTTATAATGGAGATGAATGCAGTGAAGGCGAGGTAGGTTTGAAAAGTCACTGTGACAGGGGGTGTGGAACAGAGAAAGAGACACATTTTGGGTCTTTCGTGTGCTTTATGTTCTGCCAAATTTGCATAGAAATGAGACGGACAAGGGCTCACATACTTTCCATGCAATCTGCTATCACATATTGAATCTCCCAAGTCACACACACACACATGTACAGTGGAGCGTAGTCTCCCTAGGGTGGTGGACAAACTACCCCCTCTCTATCATCCCTTAAAACCTTGTCTGGAAAGTTACAATCTCAGGGGGTGTTTTTGATGGTAGAAAGATTGGTCCGCGTGGCGGTGGTAGACCCCCTTCTCAGGCATGTTGAGGTTATGTAAGTCCAATCAAATGGTCATTTCGATCAACTTGAGCTGAGCCCTGTATATTATTCTACATGACTCACCCCACAAGTCTTAACGCCCTGTTAAACTCCCCCCCCATTGTTGGTGGTTACAAGAGTGGTATTGATAACAACCACTGTTTCCTGGCCGGTGTTGTTCATAGAGAATGATTCAGTCATCTGCTTGTTATTTGGTTCTCTGCTGCTTCCTGAATCAGCATTTCATACAGTTCTTGTGTCCAGGAATACTCCACAAACACAAATGGACAAAGAATGAATGGATTCAAAGGACCACAACTATTAACTAATATTGCTGGGAGAACTAACTCATTTTAACTGTCAGAGAATAAAAGTGATTTCTAAATGAATAACATGAATATTATAATAGCGGAATTAATTATAAAGCTAATAAAACAAAATTACCATAATAATTTATACATGGCTCCAAACGTGTATTTTAATTTTTCTGAATAAAACAATTTCTTTGTCATTTATTCTGAATTTGGTAGGTGCTATAGTTTTACCCTAATTTTATTACGAGTGGATACATCTCACATCTTGAAAACGTTTCGAGATTTACTTTCACGTATTCAACCCTTCATCAAGTTATTTGAGTTGAAGCCGCCACTTTTGATAGATATTAATAACTATAAAACAACAAGAACAATATAGTAACTTGTTGTTATTGTTAACAACAACAAAATAGGTTTGTATTTTCTAAAACGCCCTTCCTATGAAAATTAGACTGTAGGTACAGTACGGGGTTGATAGTCCCTTTACACTTATCCGATAGTTGTACTGTACATGTCTAGTTTAGTTTGCTGGTAATGGGGCGACGGGGAGGTCGGGGTTACAATCCTATCCGGGTGTGCTGAGGAGGTTTTTTTCTCCTAAATGCCATTGACTTTACATATATTTATATAAAGTCAATGTAATGTAAATGCAAATGTAAAGTCATTGTAATAACGAGAGTGCATTCTCTCCCTCTTCACCCCTATCTCATTAGTATAATTGCATACAGATATTCCAGATTGGCAAGGCTGCACTTCCTGGTGTGCAAACGGCCGTGCAGGGCCCCAAGATTTCGGGGCCCCACTCTTGCTTGAGCAACAGAGGAGAAAAAATAAGTTGGGTGGGAAATCTTTGCTTGCGCGTTCGTATAGTAACATCCCTATATAGGCGATCTAGCAAATATTGACAAACAAAAACATACTCATGTGCTTTTATTTATTGAACGAGTGAAGAGAAATTTCATTTTTACTCCACTGATTTGCACTTGTCTGTCTGTTGTGCTTATGTCTTACGATCATTTTTGAACGCATTAACAAATTCAACTCAAACTTGGTGCAGTTGTTCTTTATATATTCATACAGATCAAGTTTGTTGAGGAGCACAATAGAAGGAAGGGTTGGAGAAAAATAAGCCCTTAAATATATAAAAACACGGCTTTTATAATTAACTACACCTCATACGTCTGAAAATTGGTATAGGCCTATAGGTACAAACGACATTTAATAAAAATATTATTATTATTATTAGCACCGCGTCTTACTACCCGTTCGGGTTATACGCACTTACGCTAATGTGTAATGGTAGGGTGATTGTGAGATGAAATGAAGGACCTACAGTTTAACGTGGAATCCGAACCACGGTGGAGGCCTGGCATTCCTCACATTAACAATATGTCTTGTCAGAGGTGAAGGAAGGGTTTGGTATTCAGATAAATCTTTGCCGGGACCGAGGATCGAACCCCCGCCGCCAGCATAGAAGTCTGACACCTTACCCCTAGACCGCCAGGTCACCATAATTATTTGTAATTTGTAAAAATTAAAACGTATTCTTATTTATAATGAAAAACTATTCCAAATACCTATTTTGGACTCAATCTTAAATGCCAATTTCGAAAAATGTCATATTTTCTGTAATTTGTCATAAGTAAGCTAAGTTTCCATTAAACTAATTTAGTTTGGGAAAATAGAGATACATTATCCATTCTCATGAAAATAGTACTTTGATATAAATTTTGAACAAAATTAGTATAGATATTTTCGAAAATATTCAAATCTATCAAAATAAACCTTTTGTAATCTACTACAAGTATTAAAAAAATTATCCAATTATCTATTATATAAAAAACTCAATTGATACCCATTTTGGACCAAAACACTAAAGACATTTTTTAGTTATTCAAATTTAAAAAAATCATTAGTAAACTACCCTTAGATGAATTTATCCCCTAAAAATATGTACACATTTTCACTTTTTATGTAAAGCTTCCTCAGATATGCAGTTCAAACGATCTTGTTAGAACCATTTTCAAAATATTTCTTACAACTACCCATAAATGAATTTTTACCCCATAAACAAGTGTACAGTGTTATTTTTAATGTAAAACACTCCCAAGTAACCCATTTAGAACCAAATTTTTAAATTAATTTTTAAAATATTTAAGTTTTTGAAAACTCAATCATGGATAAACTATATATAAATTATTTTTTGCAAATATACAGTATTATTTTTCATACCTCACAATCACTAGATATACATATTAAGCTAAATTGTTAAAGTTGTTTTATAAATAATTCTAGCTTTCGAAAATTATCCATCAGCAACTTACCTTTAAACGAATTTTTGGTCTAAAATTATGATACAATATTATTAATAATGTCAAACAAATCCTAAATGTGAATTTTAATCAAAATCTTTAAAGCAATTTTCGAAAAATGTTGAAATAAATAAAAATCACTTTTCTGGGCTATGGTATTTTTTTAACGAATAGAATATAAGTAAGGAATAAGCTATACATATCATCTTTAAAACAATATCCATCAAACCGTTTTATATCTGTGGTCAAGGACAGACAGACGGACAGACACGGGGGCAAACAAAATGGTAAGATTCTCTTTTTTTTTTTGTTGGGGTTCACATAACACGTAAAAATTCATCCTCATATTCATCAAAATCCATTGTTCTCACGATTATAATACTTTCTCTTGATATGAGAATGTAAAAAAGTTATCAAGGTGCAATATTGAATTTATGATTAGATAATGTAATTGTACAAAGCTAGGGCTGCAACAATATGGAGGCTGGACTGGTGGGGGCATAGGTGTCGATAGCTCGTAATAATTGGAGGGTGCAGAACAACTCATTTTCAGTTTAAATATAAAAATGAAATTGTACCAACTGGATAGTACAAATATGATAACTAAATTAATTTTATACGTCTATGCATCTCTTTAAACATTAATTTTTAATTTTTTGTATAAAACAATTCAGTATTTCTTTTATGGTACTGATAGTGTCCCATTTTCTCAGATTATCGAGAGGAGGGGCTATTGTCCCACCCAGTACCTCCCATATTCACAAGTTAAATTATCTCATTTACTTGTCTAAACTTAATGTTGAATCTACTTCTCACCATCCGCTTGATTCAAAAGTATATATATCTTTCTTACACTCATACTACAGGAACACCATAGTGGCTGAACTCCTAACCAAAAGCCGAGACTTTGCAGCTCATTGAATGAGATCAGTTTACTCTCTGCATGCTAGTGTCTATGCATCTAATAACTGCCATTCAATAGTAATTGAGCTTTATATTTGTTTTAGATCAATCAGCCGACAGTGCATTGTTGGATCCATGGATCCAGCATTTACTTGATGTTGGTGAGAGGTTGTGTGCAAATCAAAAGTTTCTTAAACAAATCAATCTACTAAACTAATAAGGTTTACCACCTAGTATATACATTATTTAAAATCCATGTGGTGTCTATATATCCTTTTAGGGCTATTTTCCCCACTTTCCGATACCCTAAAGAGTTGAAATTGGGTATGGATACTATGAAGCAATCCAAAGACCGAGACTTAAAAAATTAAAAATGGCAATATGAGTCTTAGAGAACTGAAATTTACTCTGGACTCTAAGAAGCATGCCATATTTATGATATATTTTCTAAACTTGTAAAATCTAAGATGGCACATCAAAGATGGTGGACTAAACGTACACATTGAGTCTAAGAGAACTTAAATATATGACGGATGCTAAGAAGGGTGTTATATTTATGATAAAAATATGAATCTTGAAAAATCCAAGTTGCAGGATCGAATATGGCGGACGCAACGTACACATTGAGTTCTAGGGAGCTTAAATTGGCTATCAACGCTATGGAGCATGTCATATTTGTGAGAAAAACTCAAAACTTAAAACATACAAAATGGCGGATTAAAGTTAGCGATAGTAAGATACAAATTGAGTCCTAGAAAGCTTACATTTGATATCAACGCTACGGCGAATGCAGATTTTGTGATAAAGATCAGAAAATTTAATAATCCAATATGGCGGCTCTAATATACTGGACGCAAATAAAAAATTAAGTCTTAGAGAAATGAAATTTAGTATGAACGCTTTGAAACACGCCATCTTTACGAGAAAAATCCAAAAGTGGAAGATCCGAGATGGCGGATGCAACTTATAACTTGAGTTTTTTCATACATTCTGATAATCTGGCAGAGCTATGGATACAAATTACGCTACTTATTGTTATGAGAAATCTAAATAAAGATTATAGCAACAGGGAACTAACTTAAAGTTAAATCCGAAATGGCGGATCTCAGAGATAGGCCTAATCCCTATATAAATCTATACGTGGCCAATTTTCGGCTAGTCGGTGACCTGGTGGTCTAGGGGTAAGGTGTCAGACTTTTGTGCTGGCGGCCGGGGTTCAATCCTTGGTCCCGGCATAAATTTATCTGATTACCAAACCCTTCCTTCACTTCTGACAAGACATCTTGTGAATGTGGGGAATGCCAGGTCTCCACCGTGGTTCGGATCCCACGTTAAACTGTAGGTCCTCCATTTCATCTCAAAATCACCCTACCATTACACATTAGCGTAAGTGCGTATAACCCAAACGGGTAGTAAGACGCGGTGCTAATAATAATAATAATAATTTTCGGCTAAAGCTATTTTAAAATTTAAAAAAATATAATATAGCACAACTATCTTTTGGAAGGGAGTGATCCACTTCGGCATCTTCGTCAGTGCGTGGGGCAGTAACGAAAACGCAGCACCAGACGGCGATTCACTCACAACTCCTCAAATTTAAGATTTTATGATTTGTTTCTAAGCTGGACTTAAGTCATGCATTACCATTGCATACTTATTTATTAATTTGACTACCAAAAGGTTTGTCACCATAATCTGTGGGTGGAACATACTGACAGTTTAGTTCTTCAGTAAACTTTCTGAACAATTTCCATTTTATAATTCTCGGGTGCTGTTAACAATTACTTTTAAGACCACCTTCATTATATTTTCCATATTTAAGAATTTTACACTAAGAGGTTGAGAGTGAATTATACACCGAGACTAAAAAAAAAAAAAACCCGGGCAGGCCCCCTGGACCCCCTNAAAAAAAAAACCTGGGCAGGACCTCTGGACCCCCTTTCAGTTTAGGCCCCCCTTCCCACTTTAAAAGAGCTTCAGGAGCCTCTGTTCTTGTCCCTTTTCCATCGAGTAAAAATATTACCATACTTCCTAACTAGGCCTAATCCAACGGTTTTTAATTTATTGTTGGTGTTCAACAGTTTTTTCCAGCTATGAGCTTGTTGGATGAAAGAAATGGCTGAAATGTTCCATTGTTGCAGATTTTGCATCATCTTTAGTTTCTCTAAGACAGTATCTCTGATGCCAAGAACAGCGATCTCCCAAAGGTTTTTCACAGATATATCTCTGATATAAAGAGAGGTAGCAAGGTTGCTCGTAGCAGAATACTCACTGTAAACCGCATTACCCATTATGGTCCATACAATCGATGTTTCAATACAAACAAGACCATTGCTTAGTCTACATTTTTGTCCTGTTATTAACTTTACAGACACGGCAGCTCCTATTAATACCTAAATGGGGCCTTCAAGTATCATTGATGTGTATCTTCTTTGACTTAAGTTCCTTCAATCATGAACTCTTTTGAAAAGAATGGTTGTTGCCCTAAGAATTCAAAATTGCCTTAATAAGATTTCCCCAAACTCTCAAAACATATTCTATAGAACGAATCTTGTCTTTATTCGGTAACTACACCACTGAATAGCGAATGTCAGAGTGTTTTAGTGCAATGAATAGGATAACCAAACTCCTGTGCTATACATCCAAGAATATAAGACCTCTCTCTGACTGCCAGTATCGAACAGTGCCCTAGCCTCTACAACAAAGGTGTCGCTAACAATCCTAATCTTCAATGTTTCTAAAATAGCACCCGGTGGAAATCAAACAATGTAAGGTAACTTAAGTTCCATATTTTAAGCATCCCTTGAGTGAGCTGAGCCTTAAAATTTTAGATTGCGGTGTCTTTTACTATAGAAATCACATTACAATTATGTTCTCACATTTTTTGAAACATGAACTTTCTTCAAAAAATAAACATGCTTTCTCCAAACAAAGAAACATGCTTTCTCGTCCTTAAAAAGGGAGATTTTATCACTTAAAATCATCTTCTTTGATAAGAAGCATGAGACGTATGACAAGGTATACACTCTACAAGAGCAGCTGCTGAAGGTAGTTTATCTCCGTTGTAACGTTAATATTTCTTCTTACTTTTTGACTAAACAGGATCAGTAGGGACGGTAGCTTCATATGGAGTTTTAACGACACGTTTTGTCTCCTCATCATCCTCTACTTCACTCTCCAAAGACTTTATAAAATTTGTATGAGGTTCTCCAGGATCATTTTATTTTCCCCCACCACTCCTCTGCCAAGCACGTAACATAACCGCGGTCAATCACGATTCTAGAATAGGAAATAACATTGCTGAAGTTACCTCTATACTCTTTAACGCACTAAGGTAGGTTTCGATTTTATCATATAGGAAAGATAGATACATCAAGAACACTACTGGCATTCATTAGTGGCAATAATTATCAATTCAATAACCTGAACATGGTTCTAGAATCTACCAATCACGCTGCATGTCCTGTATACCGTCCATCTATGAAGAAAAATGAAGAATTATGAATTTAGAAATAAAATTGCATAAATTATTAGTGCTAACAGAAAATGAAAGCTCATTATCACTTAACTGAAAACATTTCCATAGCTGGTAAGATGGTTTACTCGTGTCAGTCTTAATTTGTTTTGTATCAAAGCTTGTATATTCATTTTAATTAGTAGGATTGTGAAATAGACTCGGGTATTATTCCTTAGCTGCTTATGCCTATTCATTGTCTCTATACCGAACGCGACCAAAATATATATTTGGTGGTGACGTCATTTTAACACATTTTACTTACTACTTATAGACTACTATGGTCCCTTTACTGAACGTGACTAATATTGATCTTTGGTGGTGACGTCACATTAACCTACTGCAAATGAACATAAGTTTACTACGCGTTTATGCATAGTCACTTTAAGCCAAACTCGACCTATAGCCCTATGTGTCATTAAAGGCAAAAGTGCACATGGGATGTTAAAATATTTTAAATTGCTTCAAGAGTAATAAGAGTCCAAATAAAATCCTTGCATCTCCTTTCGGAGGAAGATCAAAACGAGCTCTCGCAAGTAAAACATCCCCCAAAATAAATTTTTACGCACGGATTTGAATATGATAATTTATTATAGGCTTGCGGCTTGTATTAAATTGTGAAACTTTTGCACTAGTTGCCAATATAGGCCTATATTATCAAATACAAACATATCTCTTATTGAATTGAAATAGCCATCACATTCTCTTCACAAGTCCTCTCACGGCGACCAACTGATTATTATTTCCTACTTACGTTGTCGTTGTCATTGATAACCCATCATTCCACCCGGCGCTCCACGAGCTAACAAAAGAGCGACGAAATAGGAGGCTTCCAAGTTTCTTCATAAGCCCACTTCACGTTCTATGGCGCTGATGTCGCTTGCGCCAAATAAAACATGTGTTACACACCATAACCTATACCCACTTCTTTCTTTTCAACTTTTCAAACTCGAAATGACATTCTTCTATGTTAAGAAAGATGGGCGGGGGGA
>CABFOV010008332.1:0-12160 GCA_902141375.1 Timema poppense
TGACCTTTTGGACTCAAAATTGAGGGGGAGTGTTGGAGTTCAATTATTACCGTCAAAACGTTATTGTTTGTTTACATTTGTAATTCACTGTAACGCCGACAGATGTCTCATGAATTTAGTCTTAAAAGGCTTTTTCAAATAATAAACCGTTAGTGATGCTCTAGCTAAGCGCTGTACCGGTCGTGTTATAAATTGTGTTAACAATAGTTTATACATATTGTGTATTTCGATCACTACTCTACCCAACAGTTATGATTCTTTTTGATCATACTTTTTGATAGTGCCATTAAATTAATACCATTTAGTAGTAATTTAAATATTGTTAATAATGTTTTGACATTTTGTCAAATACCTTTGAAAATAGAGATCAAGTAAAAAAATGTTTCCCACAAAAGTTGTTTGATTTTTTGGCGTAGAATAAGATGTCACCAAAATTAATACAGGTTTATATTTAAAAAAATACCTTGACATAACCTTTAAAACGCCCACCACATCAAAAATGAATAATGCTGTCCTATTTATCCCTATAAACCACACAGATTTGGTTAGAAAATGTTTTTCGACTTTATTTGGAAGATATGCGTTGTTTAATTGTTTTAATGAGAGCCCTACACAGATGTAAATAACTGCAATCATATTAGCAAGACGACTAAAAATTGGATAAAATAATAAGGCGTGAGCGTATAACCCGAACGGGTAGTAAGACGTGGTGCTAAATATTATTATTATTATTATTATTAATAAGGTGTGAGTTGTGAATAAAATTGTAGATACAGACAAACAATCAACAACACAAATACATGTAAGTAAAAATTAATAAATTCATTTTGTCTTGAACTGTGTACTCAAACTTACCACTGAATAAATGATAAGGAATATAAATAAATTACAACATGTTTTTGATAATCAAATATTGTTATTTCTAATATGATCCTAAGATATTCGTGAATAGTTGAATATAATTAATATTTCTATAATTTTTATGGATTACATTAAAATTGGATATCTGGTGTTGTGGTTGAAATTGCTATAAAGCATTAAGATATCCACGGATGCTGATATCTGGTGAAGTTTACGGAAGCCAATTGAGGTTTTTCATATGTGGAGTACAACGCATATGTGTTTGTTTTACCTCCGTGTGAAGCTCTATTTATAATATACAATATATAATTTGGTGTTCATTCAGATACAATCTCTTTCGGTGAGCTAAAATATTGAAATAATAAGCTTAAGCGATTAATTAATTGAAATTATTCAGATGATTGGGCATACATCAAGGTGCTTGCTATCATAACTTTTTCCACTTTCATTGTCTTAAAATATATAATAGGTATTTGGGAAAGATAAAAGTTCCCACAATACCAATGTACCATAGTCAAAAGATCAAAAGAGTGTTGGTCCTAATTTTAGTTTTAGCACCGTGTCCTACTACCCATTTAGGTTATACTCCTTCGGCCCTAAATTGAGTAGGCCTATAAATCATGTGTCGGTCGATACAACTCCAAGACCAGGAAATGATTCTTAAACAATACACCTCAAATGATTTAAAAAAAAATCTATTTATTTGCAGTTTAATTGAATGTAAGAGAAACTAAGAAAGGGAAGGCCATGGGAATGAGGTTTGTGAGGAGCATGTTAGCTGTCACAAGGAGAAACAGGATTAGGAATGAAGCTATCCCGGAAAGAGTTGGGGTGCAGAGAGTACATGATATGGTAGAGGAAGCAAGAATAAAAAGGTATAATCATTTAATGAGGATGTAAAAGGAAAGAATACCAAAGAGAATGATGTAAATGAAGTATGCAGGAAAAATACCACAAGGGAGACCAAGAAAGAGATGGAAGCCGTAGATAACAGAAAGTGTGTGAGGAAGAAAATAAGAATGGAAGCAAATAGAATAGGAAGGATTGTGGAAAGAAATAAGAATATAGAGGCATTTTACTTAAACTGACCCAGCCACAGTTTGTAAGCAATTGTTGTTGATGATGATGATGATTTGCGTTTCATACATTTTTTATATTATTCTTTTCTCTATCTCTTTCCCTGAATTAATTTGTCAAATTACCTTATTAAGAGGCAAAAGTCCTGTGACAGGCTTCCAGAACTGTCGGCTATTTCTGCGTAATACTTCCGCGAGGTCCCCGTGAGACATGAACTCAAACACCATCCAGGGACTGTGACTTGAGTCTGAAATGTGATTAATAACTTAACAACTGAGGACAATACAAATAAGAAGTCAGAACAATTTTTTTAGTAACACTTAAAGTATGCGAAGCTTTGAAAACCTGTGGAAAATTCATTATCTTCGCCTTTGCCGAGAAAATTTTTCAGCCCTAACTTTGCTTGGGAAAGCAATATGGCTTCAATAATACTTATGCTTCTCCAAAAAACAAATTGTCAGATTAAAATACACATTTATGTTCATATTATTTTCACTCTATGATGTAATATATATTACACATATTAATGTTAATATGAGCAAAATTACATTTTGTTATTTTAACAACTTGATTTAAGAAATTAAGACAAATTTTACAAACATTTGCAATATTATTTTAAAGTGGTATTTAGTGTCTAAAAGTGATATAAATGTATAGTTTATTTTCAGTTTAGAGCAATAAATAGAAATATTCAAACTTTGAGCTAGCTTTATAATATTAAAAGTAATTAATATTTTAGGGTGTAATAAAATGTCATGGAATTAGCAGCTATAACAACACCAACCCCTTCCACCCACCTAAAAATTCCTATAGCATTCTGTTGGCTTATTTGTAAGAATATAATAACAATTTATTTTCCCTTCAAAAAGCTATGATTTTTCTTTGTGAGTTGTCATTTTAGAATTCTAATTTTATAAATTATATACTTAATAAAAGTGTGTTGTTTTGGGAATTTATCTTAAAGATAAATTTACCACAAGTGACACTAAAAATTTAACATTAAAGGATGGGAGGGTGGAGAGAGATAATTAAAACTAAGTGTGTTTTCATTCACCTTAAAAGAGCCTGAGAAACCACATTTCAGAAAAATCAGCATCAATTCACCTGGTCGAGATTTGACCCTTTATGCTCAAGATCAGAGTCAATCCCAAAGTACCTGCCAATAACGCTGGTGGCTGACGGTACTGTCATAGGCTAAATTGATTGGCATGGAGCGTTCACAGAGTAGGTACAGTCTGATTTTATATGAATCCCGTTATTTGAAAACCGAAAAATCATGTTACAATGACGGAAAGAAAAATTTACAATTTGGATTTTTACATTTTTAATCCACTTAATTAATAATGAAAAGAAATACTACACATTAATTCATAATAAAGTATTATTGGAAGATTTTGGTACTTTTTAGATGCTCTTTATGAATAAATTGAGAGGAAAGGATACAGAAGACATTATTAATGTGGTACGGCCATGTGAGTAGAAATGAGGAGAAGATAGCAAAGAAGATGCTGGATATTCAAGTGGGGGCAGAAGGCCAAATGGATGACCCGGAGACAGGTGACAGAAGGGAGTGGAGATAGAGATATGTGGAGGAGAATACTGGTTCATTATGGAGTAGAAGAGGTGGCAGGGATAAAGAATACATTGGAGAGGCTTATGTTCTAAGCAGACCCAGCCAAAGGCTGGAAACTGTTCATGATGATGATGATGGTGATGTATAAAAATACATGTTTATAGAATGCCAAATTTGAGTCACTTTTAATCAATGTAAGTGGTAAAAAGTGGGGTTTAAAAATTATGGCTTAAAACTTAGTTAAACTGTACCAGTGAATACATGTTTCAACAGCCAGTAAAATACTCACTAGCCAGGTAATCATAAAAAAATGCATCCCACATGGTAGGTAATATAAGCATAACCTATAATTTATTGATCATTATTATTATGTGTTCTGTCTTACGACAGGTCCCTTCCTTTTGTCAGTGATCTTAGACCGCCAATGAGCCCTGTCCTCTGCCTCCTCCTCGAGGTCCTAGAATTTTCTTCTTTCCTTCAAGTCATCTAACAATTGATCATATGTGGATCTAATGGGAGATACAATATTACAAGTTGAGAACACCCTGGAAACCCTCCTGTCCCCGACATGACACTGGTTGAGTTACATCCAGTAAGTAAACTCACCTCTAAGCACCACTCCTATGAGAGACAGGATATTGGTGTGCCTGAAGGTACTCATGATGTCCACCTCTCTCATGAAGTCATCCTCGGCTTCTCGGCTGGCAGAGTCCTTCAAAACCTTCACAGCTACTATTTTTGCGTCTGCGCCGTCCTCTTTCTTCAACTCACCTGTCATCACACAAAAAAAACAACTTATTTTTTCAAACTTATTCTCTCGTCACAAGGTTGTTAAGGTGGGAGGGTAGAGGAAACGAGAAAAGGTAAGTGTTTTTGCAGGGTTTTTTAAAACTCAAAACATTGTTTTTCTTGTCAAAAGAAATCAAATATTGCTCCAGTAGAGACGTGGAATTTTAATTTTCTTCTCATGGTGGTGACCTCAACAATTCTTGAATATCCTTCCATGTAATTTTTGTTTATCACCGCGTTTTACTACTTACTACCCATTACTATATCAAACATATTCTTGAATTTAATGACAACTTTATCTCTTCATTTAATAAGTTTCTCATTTAATGCCATTATGTTCATGATAGATATTCAACAAATGTAGAGGTCACCATGTGAAGAAGGTTAAACTCTATGTTTCTACTGATGACAGATTTTATATATTTTGGCCAGAAAAAAAAGTGTTGTTATAAAATCTGCAAAAATACTGATCTTCTCTCACGTCTCCTACACCCCCACCTTAAGGTTAAGAGTCAAACACATTAACCAAGTGACCAACCCAGAAAGAGCGTATTTAGCATCCCATTGCAGGTGCTGCTTAGGGTAATTAGGGAGTAGCAAGGCTGGTCAAAAGCCCTCAATCGTTGTTTTAGTAATGCTGGCATGTATCTAGAATTAACTTTTGGGGAGATAGGTGGAGAAGGGGTGAAGGATTAGACCAATCACTCACACTTTCAACAATGTTAGAAAATATATATATATATATATATATACTGGCTTGTGGTTAATAAATGAACAAGTTAAGTATGATTTTTGATGTGGCACAACACGAAAATAATCAACTTTAGTTGACATACAATACTCAAACGAGTGAGTAACTCAATGAGACCGATTGTATTAAATGTTACAACGTATTAACAAGATATATTTCTTTTCATCTAATACATTATTGAGACAATACATTTTAATTTGTAGATAAATGTAGTATGATATTAGATTACATTTCTAGAGGGGGACAAGAGGTGACTCCTGACCCTCAGGAAGGAAGGCCTTAGGGTAGACAGTCAAGGTAAGACCTTTCAGTGTAAATCAAGTGGGCATTGATGAACAAACGAGAACTATTTAATTGAAATATCAATAATTGTTCATTAACTGTTTATTGTTTATACAAATTAAATGAGTCATGTCAAAACAACTAGCCAAAGATAAAATGTACAGACCATTACATTGTTGTTTATTTTAAATAGTTCTACATAGTAATCTCCTTCCACTACAGCATACTTTAGAACTTTAAAGATCCACTTGTATCATACAAGATAGTTATATTAATAAACTATAAAGTAAAGAGCGAAAGGAGACGGTTGTCAACTGTTTAATACATCGTTCTAAGGTCTTACATCGCTGATTGTCGACAGCGGATAGGGTTAAATATAGAACATTTCCTCACGCCATTAATTCAACAATACCGATGACATGATACGCTCTGACGAGAGAAATATTCCTTTTTGCATCCATCTTCATCGCTCTTCCATTAGATAGAAATAATATTTGTTTGACTTTTAAGAAAATAATAATCATCGCCCGCCCTCGTAGAAGCGGTCTTTTTCGACAGCTTGGAGGAATAATCGTCGATATCGTTTGAAAGTGTTGAAATATACAGTAAATAAACTGCCTGATATTTAGAGTTTCAGACTCAAATGTGTTTGTGTGTGTGAGTGAGAAATAAAAAATATGGCAAAACGAAACTATATTTTGTAAATTGATGTGTATTATGATAATGTAGAAACCAGAAAATGCGCTTGACTTTGACTTAGATGTAACGTTCAATAATTACTTATATCTCTTATATATCTCTAGAAGTAGGTACGTCATGTGATATTTTTCTAAACGCATTTGTTAGAAGAGGAAATCAAAAGAAACAAGATACATTTTAAGAGGTTGTACATATTTTACCTCGAAAATTGTTATTTTACATAATTCCGATTCAAACTCTTCCACGCCATCATCATCATCATCATCTTCATAAAGTGTTTCCAGCTTGTGGCCGGGTCCATTTAATAAAGTACCTCCATCTTTCTCTATCTTTCCACAACTATTCCTCCTTTAATAGCTTTCATTGTTACCCTCTCACACACTTTCTGTTATCTGTTTCTCCCACCTCTTTCTTGGTCTCCCTCGTGGTCTTTCCCACCCATACTTTCCCTACCCAATTATTTTTGGCATCCTTTTATTTCCCATCTTCATCACATGCCCATACCATTTCAGTCTTGCTTTCTGTTCTCACTGTATTCAAACTCTTCCTACATAACCTAATTAATTAATAAAAGCTCCCAAAGCTCACCAGAAATAAATAATGCGTTGATAAATCTCATACTGAAGAATAATACAAACGGCCGACAGACTTTCCACCAACTTGTATTTCTTCGCATGTCGGTGGATTCCTACGTTAGTCCAATTTATTCCCGTCAAACAAACGGAAGGTCCACAAATACATTTCTCAAACTGGACACACGAGATTCGTGGAAAACTGTGTTGTTCTGAGAGAATATAATTAGACGAGGACTTTGAACAATGCAAATGCCCTGAGACAAAATGACCGGAAATCACCGCCACATAAGTTTGTTTGCTGTAACTATCATATAGAACAAAGGCCAAATTTCGAACCAACAAAAATAGCCACTGGGAAATTATTGTCAAATATTTTAGTTTTGATTCAAAATAATAAGCAACTAATGTCCTGTAAATAATTTTGACTTGAGAAACAAGCTTACTTCATTAAATATAAATTATATTTTGTAAAATATAGGTCCATTTTTATTCATTTTCCATTTTTACCATCCCTATTTCAAACTTTTGAATCAATTTTTTTCATAAACTTAAATACAAACAAACCAGTTTGATTTGATTTTTTACATTCATTAAGTATTAAATAAATTGAATGGCAATGTTTTGACTACAACAATGACTTCTTAACAATCCCATGTTTGCATCTCAGCTTTGCCCATTGGCGCTCTTACACAGGGTGTAAGACCATTTATGATGTTTGAGGTTCGAAGGTCAAAATTAGCTTGTGGAGCTCTAAGAAACAAGAGTTGACCATTTTTATAAATTAGATTGCACTGTTGACAATGGCTCTACAACTATATATGTAAGGTAATTTGATCGGAGTCTACTTTGATATAAATAACCTAAGTAATCTGTGGGTGTCACCTTTAGAATCCATAAAATACATTCAATTTTAAGAAAAGGATTAACAGTTTCCTTCTTATCCACCATTCATATGCCCCTGATATTATGTGATAGTTTTCATTCTTATTTTGAAATTCCAGTATTGACTATCGTCGACTCAAGTTACCTAACCTTTTTAAAAAATAAAATAACCATGAAGGAGAATTTTAAGGAACTGCTCTTTCATCCACTTGACGATCAAAAGAAAAACTACATAAAAGGGATGAAAATAGTCCTCATTTGGGATCCAATCCTCTGACCTCCCGAGTTAGAGCCAAGTGTGGTGACACAGCTGGTATCAACCTTGTGTTGCTTAGAACGTCTACCGCCGCCACCGGAATGTGACTATTTCCTTAGTTGCTCCCTGACAAAGGACGAACGGAATTTACTGGGCGAACACAGCCTTTGAGACTATTCCAACGTAAGCAATTGCGAAACAAAAGAGACAATCTAGGTCGTAACTTCCGACACTGCTGCTCTATAAGTTTCCAGAACTTCCCTTTGTGTGACCGAAATGTAAAAACTAACAAATATTCAGTGTGGGAATGATATTGATCAGATTGATCCACTTTTAGGGTTGTTACAAAACCCGTCCCAATTCGCGTGGGAAATGCAACATCCTACATTTCACTTAAGTTTCCCACAGAGATTTATTTTCATGTGTTCTTCCGTGTATAATGAGATTACCAAGGGCTTAAGCAGAAATTAATTATAATCCGACGATCACTTAAATTCTCTCTTTCTATTCATATCCCCTCCCAAATAACAGACGATCTTGAAGGAAAAGATACAGAAGATTCTGCAAATTCTTTCCCCTCCATCGCACCACCAAACTAGTTCTTTCTTGAGGTAAGATATGGAACTTATTTTTAAACGTATAAACTTGTATCCATTTTCATGCACGCTCTTTGAACATATACTCATAAATTCAACGACTTATAATTTGTAACAACGACAACATACTTCCCTACTTACACTATAACACTAGGAAATCGAAAGTTTATTACCGCACTTACAAAAGTACGCCACTTACTCATATCTTGAGTTAGTTCTACACAGTCCACCTCATTACACCATATCTCTTTCAGGACCTTTCTAATGTTATACTTCAATCTACGTCTAGGTCTTCCCATTGGTCTCTTCCCATTAGGTTTGCCAATAAATACCCTGAAAAGGGTTCTAGATTCTCCCATTCGTGCTGCATGTCCTGCCTACCGTAATCTACGATACTTATTATCCTAACGAGGTCTTGTGATGAATACATGTTATGTAACTAATCATTATGCAAACTCCTCCACTACCTAATAGCCTA
This sequence comes from Timema poppense, assembly GCA_902141375.1. NCBI lineage: Eukaryota > Metazoa > Arthropoda > Insecta > Phasmatodea > Timematidae > Timema > Timema poppense. The sequence continues at coordinate 8,820 of CABFOV010008332.1, forward strand.
ATTCCTTTTTAGACCAAATATCTTCCTAAGCACCTTGTTTTCGAAAACCCAATAAGTTTTTTCAGTCAGGTAAGTTAAGAGACCATAAATAACAACAATCGTTTGAAAAACAAAGATTACAATAAAGAAAATAAGTAGTCAAGAAAATGTGTGATATATAATTAATTATGAACCCAAAACTAATATAATAAAAATAATCTAAGTCACAGAAATGTAACTCTTAATTTTCCGATCGTGAACCAAGCTTTACCTTTGTAGACCTTTCCGAAGCAGCCCTCGCCTATCTCTTGCATGAAGGTGAGGTGTTCCCTAGGGAGTACAGGGACCGGTAGAGAGTCGGGAGACGTGCAGATACTGTACTGAGGGTTGTGCTGGTAGCGTTCAGGCACGAGCAGACCTTTGCTCAGACTCACCAGATTCGGCTGAAACCATTGAATGATGCGCGGTCAACAGCCAAGAATTTGCCTAGATACTAGTGTGTCTTATTTGTTCGTTTACTCCTTAATTTTTGAAAATGAATTCTTCAAGTAATGACCACATTTTCATCCTTAAATTAATGTTTTTTTAAAACTATAATATAATAAATAGCATGATACATGAAATATACCTCTTTGACTATCTGCTCTCCTATTTTATCATCTTTGTATTAAGGTTAATATAACGTACACTTTAAAAATCAACGAATTACTACTAACAACTTTACTTTGTTATCACCGTGTCTTACTACCTGTTCAGGTTATACGTCTACTATGATAATTACTCTCATGAGGTATGGATGGGGAGGGAAGAATTTTATAACTAATGCACCCATATTTGCGTGGAAGGAGTGTGTCCGTAAGCTCAGTGTAAAGACGTGTTATAATTACATTCATTGCTGTTTCAGCCTGTTGTTGCCTGAGTCAGTTTTATATTCAAGCCATAGGCCTGTATTCTCCACTACTGGCTTGCTAGGCCTGTCATAGCTTTATATGTCTTATAATTTAACTTGAGACTAGGTCAGGCACACCAGCCAGTCCCCGGTGGTGAAAGTGAAAACACACATTTCACAAATTATACATTTTTCGGCCATTCCGGGAAGCGAGCCCAGGACCATTAACTCAGTAGACAGACACGCTACCAACTAAGCTAAAGTGTAGATATAAATACTTGTTATACACTGAGTTAATAATTCAAACAACAATTTCGATGAAAAGCAAAAAGTTTGTTTCTGAATTTGAGATAGTTACTAAACAAAACTAATAGGGGTTAAATCTGGGAATTAATTTTTTTAAATTTCCGTCACAAACAAAAGAAACACGCTTAGGCAAACATTAAATTATGTGCGCAACCAAATATAAATAGCTCTGAAAATATTTAGATCTAGCTGGCTCCAAGATATCAATGACTCATTACAAATTTCGTGGACGTGATTTGCAAAGGCGCAGGAAGTAATTTTTAAAAGAATAACACAAAGGTGGTTTGAAACTTACGCTGGAGGAAGGTTTGCGTGACTTCCCCGGCCTGCTGATACATTCCCTCATGGCCTTCCTCTTCCACAGACACACGGTGAGGAACAGGACGGCCAACACAGCCAATACTCCAAACATGGCCAACATAAGACTGTTATTGCTGGGCAAGGACTCGTGTCTGGTCGACATTTCCGCCTGTACACCAGATATACATCATGCTAACATTATAAACAGTGCACTACTTGGGATATATATCACGGACTAGTAACTGGTTGACGTATCCGTCTGTACACCATATACACATCATGCTAACATTATAAACGGTAGACTACTTGTGATATATATCACGGACTAGTAACTGGTTGACGTATCCGTCTGTACACCATATACACATCATGCTAACATTATAAACGGTAGACTACTTCTGATATATATCACGGACTAGTAACTGGTTGACGTATCCGTCTGTACACCATATACACATCATGCTAACATTATAAATGGTAGACTACTTGTGATATATATCACGGACTAGTAATTGGTTGACGTATCCATCTGTACACCAGATACACATTGTTGACATCGTGAACACAAGATCACAGGAACACCAGACCAGATGAGCCTTGTGGCTTTGCCTCCACTTTTTCCGCTCTTTATTTTTACCCTTGCTTTCTTTATCTTTTACTTCTCTTTTAATCACTCGTTCATTTTCTCCTCTCTATTTCTACCCTTCGCGCGCACTTTCTCTTGCTCTACATGAGTAAAATGGGTTAAGGGCTGATGAAAGGAAGTGACTAATTCTGTTTGGAGCCCGGATTGTAGGACAAAGTTTCCAAGGGATGTGGTTTTATCGCGAACTGAGTCTATGTAATAACTAGGTTATATTGTGTTTAATCCCTAGAACCGACGAGCCTCTGATGATAAGATTGGTTTTCTCCCTGCACCACGTCTTTCTACACGTACGAGTTATCAGCGTATTTACATTAATATGGTAGGAATGATGAAGGTAGAATTGAGAGGAAATGTATTTACGCGAGTACTTCAAAAAGGTTTTTTTGCAGGTGACCTGGCGGTCTAAGGGTAAGGTGTCAGACTTCTGTGCTGGAGGCCGGGGTTCAATCTTCGGTGCCGGCACAGATTTATCTGATTACCAAACCCTTCCTTCACATCTGACAAGACATCTTGTGAATGTGGGGAATGCCAGGCCTCCACCGTGGTTCGGATTCCACGTTAAACTATAAGTCCTCCATTTCATCTCACAATCACCCTACCATTACACATTAGCTTAAGTGCGTATAACCCGAACGGATAGTAAGACGCGGTGTTAATAATAATCATAATAATAAAAAGGTTTTCACACTCACTTGTTTGAAGGCCACTGATGAGAGGTAGCCGTTATATTTGGCAAATTTGTAACCCAGAGTCTTGTGTTTCGATAAACTGCGACTTTTGAACTTTCTGTCAGTGTGTTCGTTGCTACTGAGACGTGAATATGGTTGCATCTATTTACATTTGTGCCCAGGAAGAAGAAAGAAGCGTCTTACAATTTTTTTGGTCCGAAGGTATTAAAGGATTTGAGATTCACGCCCATTTATGTGCTCGATGAAGGGACAATGCTTTATCTAACCGAAGTGTATATGAGTATAGAAATGTTAAAAAATGATCGGAAAAGTGCGATTTATGCATAGTGGTAGGGATGGTCTGAGGGAATAAAAAAAGTTTGTAGAGTGCTTGGATAAGTGTATAGAGAATTAGGGAGATTGTATTGAAAAATAATGCATGTGTGATAAATCTCACACAAACAAATAATTTGTGAAAAATAAAGTGCGGACATATTTTTTGTAGAACCCAGGTATATTTGCTTGGAGAAAAAGGGGGTGAATCATTTATGGG
>CABFOV010008333.1:0-24007 GCA_902141375.1 Timema poppense
AAAAAAACAAGATTTTCAATAGGTTGCTTATAATCCTAGCTATAGTTAGCCTTTCATAAGTAGCGATGCAACAAAGCCACCCCGTATCCACCAGGTACGACTAGCATGTCAAAATTTTCAGCTTTGGCTTCTTTTAAGTCATATATTTCGCCTCTTGCGATTCTTGCTGCTTCTACAAGTACATTCCTTTTTTCTTTCACTGCCCCCTTTGTTTTATGATTCATAACTTGTGTGATATTGATGTCAGGTGCAAAGCATTTAACATCCACTTCCTGCTGATCAAGCACAAGCAGACTTAAAACCGCTTCTCTTACCTCTGCACCGTCAAGGTGACCACACCCTGATAAAATCACAGCAGCTTTTAATTTTTTTTCACCCATAAAGTACCTTGATTTCATATAATCTAGATATTTTAATACAAATTCTATACTTGGAAAGGGGTATGTTATATCAATTATGATATAATTAATAATTAGTATGTATAATTAGGCATATTTACAGTCAATGGAGTAAAATGTGGCTGAGTTCTTTGATAATGAAACTGACTACCAAGAACTAAGAAAAGCTATTTCAGATATAATAGAAAGCATCGCACAATTCCCACAGGAAGAAAAAGGGAAGTTGTTTGAAGCCCTATCAGAACAAGTTAAAGGGATGAATCTCAAAGATTTAGGTTTAGCGATTAATGACCAAGGCTTGCAAAAGGAGGTAAACAAAGAATTATTTATAAAATTCATTGAAGAAGCACTTAAAGGGTTAACTTCTGAAAACGTTGACTCAAAAATAATAGAAGAGGCGTTAAAATCTGTTAATCAGCAAGCAATAAGTAATGTTATAAATAATAATAAAGGTCCGCTGGACAATCTAGTCAATTATTTTAAATCAGCATCTGCAAATAAAAAAATTGGAATAGCTTCTACAGCAATAGTATTGGGAGTAGCATTTTCTCCGCTTATTGTGCTTGCTACATTAATAGCGCTTGTAGCTATTGGAGCGCGTTATGTAGGAATAGGTATAGGAAAGGCAGGGGAAAAAATAAAAGAAGGAGCGATTGAAGCAGGAAAAGCAGTGAAAAGTTCATATAAGGATTTAATAGATAAATTACCTACAGTTCAAGCAAGAGAGAATAACTTTAGTAGATTAAGAACAAACGTGCTTGAAACTATTGCAAACATTAGTCTTAAAGATAACGAAGGCGTTGACGCTAAAAAAGGTCTTGATGATGGGAAAAAAATATTAGAAATGCTTCAAAATGAAAGGCAGCGATCTGCTATACAAGAGTTAGTAAAGAATGGAACCATTCAAAATTTTTCAGAAGATGATATGAGCAGACTTCTGGAAAAGGGCCTCAGTACTCATGTAGCAGATATGAAAGCACTTAATGATCTTATAAATAAATTTCAACCTGCAATTATGGCTATTGGTAACGGTAAAATAGAAGATGTAGAACAAAAAGTTAATGAGAAAGCTCAGGAAATGAAGCCAGATTCTCAATTAGGTAGTTCAAGTGCTGAACGAGTGAGTGAAGAAGGAATCACAGGACCGGGTTGATGCATTTGAGGAGCGTTTTGACGCAAAAATTACTATCAGAAAGTGGGGTTACGCTACTCCTTTCTATCCACTTTTTTGAGCAATCCACCTCCACATCTAACACACATCTCAGTGATTATAATATCCAATTTTTGATCATGTTTTTCTACAGGTAAATCTTTACAATATTGTTTCTCATAGGCTACACCTATAAATATTTTTCCAAGCGGCCGTAATTTTTTTATCATTGTATCATACCAACCACCGCCAAAACCTAATCTATTAAAATGATCATCAAAAGCAACAACAGGAGTAATGATTGTGTCGGGAATTACATCTTCATTTGTTTCGTTCCATCCCTCAAATCTTAGCAACTGATTTTTATCAGGAATTGCTACTTTATAACCTAAATAGAGCAAACGACACATCAAAGGGACAACATTTATTTCCCCATCCATTGGAACGTAAGCCGCCATTGTTTTGCCTTTAACGTAACTTAAGTTCTGATTAAAGAGATTAATAAGGGAACTTGCCGCATAACTGGAATAACTTTCATCAATATCTTTTCTTATAGCTCTATATTGCTCTCTTATTTCCTTTTTGTGCTGTTTAATATCTTTGAACATGATCTATCCATTTCGCAGTGAGTTTCTCTTGTAAACTATTTTGCTTTAAGCGCTCACTTAAAAAATCAAAGTCAATAAATTCCATATCCTGGTCTTGATTACTGCAACTATAAACAAAACTCCTTTCTCCTGTTTCCGTATTTATATGTTGCTGAACACACTGAGCGCAGATTTCTTTCATCATACACTGCATAGGAGAATTAACTGACGATATTGCTATGTGACTTGACTTCAGATATGGCTTTAAAATTGTTTTTCTAGCTTCATTCACAGCTTTCATCATTTTATCAGAACCAATAGTGATAATTTTATCTATAGTGTTTAAATTAATACCTAATCTTCCTTGTTGATAAGAGACTATTGCATCAACTATATTACCATGAAAGGATTTATCTTGATCTCTGCTTGTTTCTATCAATCCTTCTTCACATGCCCAAACTACTGCATTTGATGCACGCTCTATCAGTGCTCGTTTAAATACATCACTTAATTTCTTATAGCCAGCAAAGTACAAAACCTTATTATTATTTTCAAGACACGCCTTCCCTATCGAAAATAATACTGCATTTCCAACTCCACCACCAATTAGCATTATATTCTTCATGTGCTATTTTAACTATATTTGTTCAAATTTTTTGAAATTTTATAGAACAAAGTAATTTTCGTACACAAAGACAGAGACAAGGACACTCTCTGACTTCAACTATACCGATAACTGACAGCTGAATTTTTACGCATATCATCTAATAACAAGTTGCTTTGTATCATAATCTTTTGTTGGTACATCTGCTGTTTAATTGCTTCTATATCCGCTGCATTACTCTTGATATCACACAACATCATTAACTTTGCAGTGCCATTTTCTCTTAATTCTACTATTTCATTCACACTTGTTTTACTAAATAAAATCTGTAAATCAGGATTTAAATCTCGCATTTTTATTTCAAACTCTTTTGCGTTTGGCAACTTAAAATCATCTGCTAATTTGTCAAAATTTAAACAATTGACCTTTTGCTCTTGAAAATTATCCAATAAACTTTCTGAACCCTCAACCACAATCTGTTTTAATTTTAAAGTGCTTTCCAGCAGTGCATAATTAAGTTGTACCTTGTCTATGACTTTTATAATAGAGTAACCTTCACTGAAACTGAATGGACCTGCTATATCGCCGGTTTCTAGTCTTTCTAAAACGCTCTTAAGTTTATCTTTGAGCTGACTTAAATTAACTGTTGCTTTACGCATCTTTATTGGAGATTCCGGGTTATTACTATTACGTAATTTTTTTACTAAATCTTCAGCTATGCCATAAACATCCTTGTCTTTTTGATCAGGAATTATAAACTCTTGGAACGTGATAAGATAATCCGGCTTTTCTGTTTGCCTTTTTACATCATCTACTTCTTTATCGCTTATATTAATAAATGGCACAATTCTTACTTCAATAATTTTGCTCCATAGTAACTGACATTTTATTTGTTTTCTTAAAATACTAAGATCTATATTATGCTTTTTTATGTATTGATCAACTTCATTAGCCTTAAGTTTAAAACTTTGGGTTAAAAATAATATGATAGCATTATCTAACTCCTCGTTGCTCAATTTTATATTCAGCCTCTGTGCTTCATTGATAATGATAATTTCGTCTATTAGCTCCCTAAGAATTTGAGGTTTTGCTTCTTTTTGATTAACACTTTGAGTGCCAAACAATGAATTTATAAAGTTGATGCGTTTTTCGATATCTAAATTTGAAATTGGCTCACCATTTACATCTGCAACAATTTCAATCTCGGTTGCAAGCAACCTAAGTGGCAACACTATCAACAGTAAAATTAGTATTTTATGCATATAAGTAAGGTTAACAACCAATTCTATAATAAATACTGAGTCAACGCTAGCCAACTTTTTAATAGCTATCTAAGCAAAGACGGAAATAAAAACCATTGCAACAAGATCAGGTAAACAGGCTAAAAACATGCCAATATAGCGAATTCAGACCGTGCTAAAACAGTATACGGAAGGAGAGGGATTCGAACCCTCGATACGACTTTTCAATCGTATAACGGTTTAGCAAACCGCCGCCTTCAGCCGCTCGGCCACCCTTCCAAATTTAGAACCTAAAGATTATATAATACCAAGACCTCTACCGCCTGTCTAATGCTTTTAACAACAACATTTTTCCGAACAACTGTAATTTTTAGATCTGTGGTACAAAAATCTATAGCTAACCCAAGAAAGGTTTCCCTACGTCATACCGCAATTCATTCCACAACTGTACGAACATTACAATTTGAGCCTACCAGAAGAATGTCATCCCAGTGCCCAGACACTGGGATCCAGGAATTTTGATTGGGCACTAAGTTGGTAAGCATAAAAGTGGCTGGTCTTATGTTAAAACACAACGTTCTTGATGAGATTACGGCAAGGTTGGATTCCAGTGTCAAGCACTGGAATGACACCATTTGCTGTGCAGTTTACCTTCAAGAATGAATGTTCGTACAGTTGTGCGCGGTATCTCAGCATAGATTCCGCTAACAAGTAGCGGAATGACGAATTTGTTGTTTTTCAAATTGTAGGCAAACCTAAGCCACTTTAGCTATAAATCAACAAAAACTAATTTCTGCTTTTTTCAATGATTTTCTTTGCTTCTTCTACACCAACCCATTCTCCAACTGCTACCGTTTTTCCCTTTTCTAGATCTTTATAATGAGAAAAGAAATGAGCAATTTTATCTAGTAGGTTTTTAGATAAGTCAGAATAGTCCTTTATATTGTCATAATAGCTATCAACACTGGAAACAGGCACAGCTAATATCTTTTCATCTTCTCCTTTTTCATCTTTAGTGAGTAATGCGCCTATTGGACGCACCGATATTAAAACACTAGATGCTAAGGGAAATTGAGTTAGCACCAAAACATCCACAGGATCACCATCACCTGCGCAGGTATTTGGTATAAACCCATAATTGCAAGGATAAGTCATTGAGGTAGACAAAAATCTGTCAACTTGTAACAACCCAAGCTCTTTATTAAATTCATACTTTACAGGCTCAGCATTTGCACTTATTTCAATTACCACATTCACCGCATTTGGTACCGCTGTTATTTTACTTAAATCCATAAATTACCTTCTTAACTTAAGAATAAGCATTATACAATATGTACTTTTAAGTTGCTACATTTATGTAGTTCTAAGCTTGTTTTGCATGGAGCGATTCTAAATTTTCATTCGTCATTCCATTGACTGTTGAAAGTGGTGGTTTCTGTGATAATTGAAATAAAGCATATACTATTACAATAGTAAGCACCGCACCAACTATCAAGTTAGTAAGGTTGTCTTGTGGCAAAACATTTTTTATTGAGTTGAACAATTTTTGCTCCATAAGGAAATAATCAGCAACATATAACCCAACAGATAATACAAACATACCCAAAATAAGTTTACAGACTGTGTTTTTATGGTCTTTTTCTTTTTTCTTGCTGAAAATGAAATTTGGCCTACATTTATTCTCTTCTTGTGGCACTGAGTAGTATATATTTTTAGGGCTCGTTACTAATTGTTCAAATTCATCACTATTTTGGTTTTTTAACAGTTGCTCTAGGGTGTTTTTTGTATTTATAGGATATATTAATCCATCCATTTTTAATTCTTTCTCTTGTCGATCCACGTTCTCATGGTCGATTGTATATTTATCTCTACTTGATAACTTGATCATATGTAGTGCTTTAGCTAAGAACATTGTATAATGCGCTATTAACTGATTCTCACATATCTCTAATACTTCTCTTTTTACTGTTTTGTTAGATGACGAAAGTTCTTTATAGTGACCACCCAAAGAAAAGAACAATGCTATATCTTTATCTGCTTTTATGTCATGAATGGAATAATAGCTGCTGATAATGCACTTATTTAATGCAAATTCTCTGTCATATTTGTTTAATGTAGTTTTTTCATTTAGTAACTTTCTAACACCAATAAGTACTTTATTTTCAAAATCTTTTTCTGTTTTAAATATTGCTTCTCTCTTTGGATTTGCTAAGATGTTAAGTAAATCTAATTTACTTCCACCCACTTCTACTACTTCATTTATATCTCTATTTAACTCAGACCCTTTAATAACTTCATATATTTTATCTATGACATCTTTAGTATTCAGGTTGTTGTTTTCACTAAGTATCTTATAAGCTTGAGCATAAATTAAAAACAGCCCTTGTAGACTAAACTTTAAGTTAAAATATTCATCTAATGGCTCCCCCTCTTTTTTAATGAATGCAGACAAACCAAAATGATTTCTGCAGTCCATACTACGATCTAAGTCGGCATGTTGAAAGCCACCTAAAAAAATAAACAAAGTCTCTAATAAATTACCCTTACCAACAATTTTTATTAGTTCTTCAACTTCCTTAACCATTGCTAAAACCTATAATGTTCTACTTTATAGTATAAGCGATATAGGGTAAAATAGCAATAAATATTATTGTACGTTTACATTCTGCATAAAAAAATTAAGCCACCCAGTTAAGAGCATATCCATCCTCCACCGATAACTTGTTCACCTTTATATGCCACACAGGCTTGACCTGGACTGATGCCAAAGTAATCGTCGTTTAAAATGACACAGGCTTTATTTTTTTCGTCAGTTGAATGTATTGTTGCTAAACTTCCCGCATGTGATGATCTCAGCTTCACAGTTACTTCCATACCTTCCTTTGGTTGTTCTAACCAATTTAACTCCTTGATCAATATTTTTTTTTGCATTAATGCGTTGATCGGACCTACTATAACCTCATTATTTTCTGTATTAATTTTTATCACATAAAGAGGTTCATTGTGTGCGATACCCAAGCCCTTTCTTTGCCCCACTGTAAAATTTACTATGCCACTGTGCTCGCCTAGCACTTTTCCATTAACATCCACTATTTTACCTTTCTGTACAGATTGTGGAGCTAATTTAGCTATTGTTTTACTATAGCTTTCGGAAACAAAGCATATATCCTGACTGTCCGGCTTTTCAGAAATTTGTAAGCTGAAATACTTTGCTAATTTTCTTATATCACTTTTATAGAACCCACCTAGTGGAAATCGCAAAAGCTTCAACTGCTCCTTTGTTGTAGCAAATAGAAAATAGCTTTGATCTTTACTTTTATCAATGCTTCTGCACAACTTTACCTCACCATTTTTTTCTAATCTTCTCACGTAATGTCCTGTTACAAGCACATCCGCACCAAGATTTTTTGTAACTTGCAATAGATCACGAAATTTTACCGTTTGGTTACATCTTACGCATGGTATGGGAGTTTCCCCACGCATATAGGTACTTGCAAAATCCTCTATTACTTCCTTTTTGAATATTTCCTCGTAGTTTAAAATATAGTGAGGAAAGCCAACACTTTCAGCCACGCGCTTAGCGTCGTAAATATCCTGTCCAGCACAACATGCACCTTTTCTTGCGTTAGCATTACCGTCGGTGCCATAGAGTTGAAGAGTCACACCTATCACCTGGTACCCAAAGTTATATAGCAGTGCTGCAGCAACGGAGCTATCAACTCCCCCGGACATTGCAACAATAGCCTTGGTCTGGTGCGGAGCTCTATCTTTTAGCAGAGGTTCAATTTTAAATTCTTTTAGCATAATCGCCTTAATTTATAAACGCAAATCTTGTGTCATTCCAACATACAACTGTGCAAACGTTTTGATTTGGGGGCAATTTACATAGTAGATGATGTCATGAAAGTAGCTGACACTGGAATCTAGTGTCTATTTATGCAAATTCATTAAAACAGCATATTTATTTGTAATTAAGTTTCCTGGATCCCAGTGTCAGCTACTCGGATGACACCCTTTCCTGCTGGAAGTTGCCTTCAAATTACTTGGTGCGTGACACTGGGATCTCATTTATATTACATAATTCCATCAAAACAATTCGATAAACTACCTTCAAAAACAATTTAATCTTGCTTGAATAAAACATGGCCAAAATAATCCATGTTTTCAAGCACTTTTCCACTACCCAAGGCAACACAACAAAGTGGGTCATCTGCAACACGAACTGGTAATTTTGTTGTTTCACTGATAACTTTGCCCAAGTTACGCAATAATCCACCACCACCGGATAAAATTATTCCTCTATCGACTATATCAGAAGAAAGTTCAGGTGGAGTGCTCTCCAGTGCAGTCCTAATAGCAGAAATTATCTGATGTACAGGCTCTATTAAACTCTCTGCAACTTGATATTCTGATAAAAGCATTTCTTTTGGCATGCCACTCACTAAATCCCTGCCTTTAATTATCATTCCCTCTTTGTTATTTTCACCTGGCAGACTGGCTGAACCTACGTTTTTCTTAATTTTTTCAGCAGTTGTTTCACCGATTAATAACTTATGATTTTCACGAATATACGATTTTATTGCTTCATCCATAATATCGCCACCTACTCTGGCAGAACGTGAATAAACAATTCCGCCTAAAGAAATAATTGCAACTTCAGTTGTACCGCCTCCTATATCAACGATCATAGAACCCTCAGGTTCAGTAACTGGGAGCCCAGCTCCGATTGCTGCAGCCATTGGTTCTTCAATCAAAAATACTTCATTTGCACCAGCACTTTCTGCTGCATCTTGTATAGCACGCCTTTCAACTGGCGTGGATCCAGATGGAACGCATATGATAATATTAGGTTTATTAACAGTGAATTTTGTGTTTGCACTGCGTATGAAATATTTTAGCATTTCTTCCGCACTTTTAAAATCAGCAATAACTCCATCCTTTAAGGGCCTTATCGCCTCTATTTCTCCAGGCGTTTTTCCAAGCATCATTTTAGCTTTTTTACCAAAAGCATAAGGAACGTAGCTTCCTTTTTCTTTTACTCTTGCTACAACTGAAGGCTCATCAAGCACTATTCCCTGATTTTTCTGATAAACTAAAGTGTTTGCAGTACCAAGGTCTATGGCAATATCGCTAGCAAACAAACCTTTGAAAGTAAAAAGGCTATAAAACTTTCCGGTCAATTTTCGAACAAAATTCATACATAACTCAAGAAAACCATTTATTGAGACAAATTATACTTTTCAGATAGGTAGTAAGTAACACACTCAACGTCTAAACCCTTGCCTGTTACTTTTTTTAGCAGTTCCAGGCCACACTTTGCACTGTATATATTTTGAGATAACCAACTGATAAGTAAACTAAAATCTCCTTTTATTATAGCACTTAATGATTCGTAATGATTCTTTTTAACGAAAGAGAAAATCTGCACAGCAGCAATTAAAGCAATAATTTTTATAGGAAAGTAGCCCATAACACCGCTTGCCCAATATTCATCTTGAAAATAAGTGTCCAGCTCATTTTTAGCTTTTACTGGAATTTTATAGTGCTTCATACCTTCCAGCCACGCATCGTGCAGATCCTTAACTTCCAGTGTACCATTTATTATATCCTGTTCTAACCTAGTTCTCAACATAATATGAGCTAACAGACTAAATTCATCTGCGTTCTTTAAAGAAGAGGAAAGGTTTATTTCATTGAAAACCAAGTGCAAATTTTCAACACTGCTATTAGTTTTGCCTTTTATAGCAAATTTCTCTTTTATGTGTGGTTGAATGAACTCAATAAATTCTCTGGATGTTCCAATCATCCTTTCCATGAATAACCCTTGAGTTTCATACATAACATGTCTCGTAATTGGGCTACTTATAGAATTTTGCGCTAAACATTTTTGATAAATCGCATAACCACTATGCCGTAAAAGTGAAAATAAACCATAACAAAAATCAGATTCATCATAATCTATAGGGTAGTAATAAGAAGTACGAATCTCATTTAGTGCAATACCCATTTGCTGTAAACATAACGAGCCAAGTTCAATCTGCTTCTGAGTAGCAACTCTTTGTATATTAGTAACCTTATCCTTTTTCTGCTTTTCAATTATTTCATCCACATTTTCGCTAAAAAATTTGCCTACCTTGGGGAATACTTCCCTTATATTCTTTTCTGTGATATCAGAGTCATAGTCAGCAAGCAGTGAGTCGTATTTTGAGCATTTTAATTGCTGCGATTTTATAGAAGCTACTTCGCGAATGAGTGTGATTAAATCAGTAAAACGTTCTTTTAGTTTTTCTAAGTTACTGGTTTCAGAATGAGATAATTTCCATAAATTTTGGCATTCAACCTTAGCTTTGGATAAAGACTTTACTAAATCAATAGGAACAGCACTGTTGCTTTTATGTATTCTCTCTATTAACTTTAGCTGCTGAGTATTTGCACTTTTTTTGTTACCAAGAGCATCTGCTAATGATTCCTTTATTGCATCATGAGAGATAATTTCATGTCTGATTTCTTCTAGAAGACTCATTTGTTCAACTTTGTCCTCTATATTCAATTGGCTTTGGTTTAGTACTTTTAGCGTATTTTCGATATTCTTTACCCTATATAATACTTCCTCTAAAAACTTATAAGATTTCATAATTTGTTCATTGTTTTAGAAAACATCTCTTTAATATCGTAATAGATTAATAATAAAGTTAAAAGTATATTTGCTTAAAGTACATAAAAAATTGTACTTTTTATTCCTTTATTGGATTTTTCTACTCAGAGTCCAGCATATTATAAGAAAATTAATTGTAAGGGTGTAGAAAAAGTATTTAGTATTTTATTTCTCTTGACTATATTACAATATGGAGAGATTATTAGCTACTGAAATTAAAGTTACGCACTATTTTAAAATTTATGGAGGTTTAGTAATGTGGAGTAGACTGGTTATAATGTGCTGTTTTTGTTTGCTACTTACTGGTGTAAGTTCTTGCCCAAAAAAAGGAGCAAATACAACAAATAAAATGAATTCTGTTGTTAAGCAGATAGGTGATAAAAGAGTTTTCTTTGGTTATGATGAATCTAGTATTACTGAAGTAAGCGCAGATGCATTACTTAACGTAATGGAGGTGTTACAAGATAACCCTGACGCGAAGGTTACTTTAACTGGTCATACTGACAACCGTGGTTCTCATGAATATAATCTTGCGCTAGGCGCTAGAAGGGCAGATGCAGCTAAAAAATTTATGGTTAGTTGTGCACCCTACATAGAAAACAGAATAAAAACTGCTTCTAAGGGTGAAACTGAGCCTTTGGTTAATGTAAAAGATGATTCTAGAAATTCTAAATATGAAAAAGAGCATGCTAAAAATCGTAGAGTGGAATTTTCATTTTCTGGAATAAAGAAATAGTTTCTTGCATTAAAACCTGGATCCCAGTGTCAAGCACTGGGATGACAAAAGAGAGCAATTCCGCTGCTTGTTAGCGGGATCTATATATACCACAAATAAGTCGCTGTATGACGTGGAGACTATCTTGCCATCAAGAAACATAATGAAATTAGAGTTATTATTTCAAAATATAGCTAATAGCTTTGCTTTCTATAACCAAATCGCAGTTGCAGTATCAGGTGGTGTAGATAGTATAGTCTTACTGCACTTAATGACTAACTGGGCAAAAAAAAACAAGCTTTCACTTCCTATAGCATTAACAGTAAATCATGGGTTACGTTCAGAGTCTCAAAAAGAAGCTGATTTTGTTACAAGTTATGCAAAAGAACTTGGAGCAAAGGAATCGTTCATATTAAATTGGGAGAAGCAAAATATTAAAGGTAATATTCAATTACAGGCACGAAAAGCACGATATAAGTTACTAGCAGAGTGTTGTAAAAACAATAATGTTAAATGTTTGCTCGTTGCTCATCACAAAGATGATCAAGCAGAAACGTTCTTATTAAGATTGGAGCGAGGTAGTGGCGTAGATGGATTATCATCAATGGATTACAAATCTTTCTTAAATGGTATTTATATATTTAGGCCATTGTTAAATTTTAGTCGTAGTGAAATAGAAAAGTACGCTAAGCTTCACCGGTTAAAATGGATCGAAGATAGAAGCAACTATAACTTAAAATACAGGCGAACTTTATACCGTAGCTTACTTAAAGCAAGTGACAATCAAGAGATTTTAACAGAGCGAATATGCCTCACAGCCCTTCATATGAAAAGAGCTGCAAAAGCGTTGATGCACTACACACGCCTTGCATTTAATGACTGTGTTAATGTTCATGATCTTGGTTATATTGAAATTAAACTAAGTGAATTTTATCAATTGCCAGAGGAAATAGCCTTGAGGCTTCTTCTTTACTCTATAATGGCAATTGCCAGTAAACATTATAAACCAAGGTACAATAGCCTTATTGCGATATTTAATAAAATATTGCAAAAGGATAGTAATGTTAACTGTACACTTTCTGGGTGCAAAATAAGAAAATATGGAGAAAATATCTTAATAATTAGAGAATCGTCAAAGATACAAGAAATTACCGTAAACCTACCTTTAAATGAACCTACTCAATGGGATAACAGATTTAGCTGCACAATACTCGGAAATCAAGAGTGTTCAGTTATCATCGCTCCATTAAAAAAAACACAAAAAGTTCCTGAATTTCTGAAGGATTACAACTGCTGCCCTGAAGTCTTTTATTCTTTGCCTACAGTACAAAAAGATGGAAAGGTACTTGCTTATCCTGATGTAATTCATGATACAAAAGACATCAATAGTAATAAGGTTCAATTCATTATTAGTTGCATAATACAAAAAAATCTTATATTATCGATATAGTATGATCGATGATGAAAATTTATCTTAGTGAGGGATTATAATGAAAATAACTTAGCGAGAGTTCTTTAAATTCATTTTCCCTTTGTTATGTTTAGCAATTGCTGCTTTTATTTATCTTATGTATATTCTGTTTCTTAGAATTAAGACTGCTACGGACACTGTACTTTTTATGCCTATCATTATAAAATCCGCTGTAGTAACTTGTGTAGTGGCAGGTACTGCAGCTGTACTTTTTGTGTTTGGGGCAATATGTGTTGTTGTTTATGAACTAATGACATCACCTAAAGTAACGAATGAACAAAAAGTAACACTTGATGATGTTGCAGTTTCAGACGATGTAAGACGAGAGTTAAGAAAGATTTGTAAACTTCAGTCAAAAAGGGAAATAGAAATAGACGAAAAGCTAAATTATGCGCAAGACACAGGATACATTTTTTATGGTCCACCGGGGACTGGCAAAACTTTGCTTGCTAAAGCAATTGCAAATGAAACTAAATCTTCATTTATAAGTGTTTCTGCATCTGAGTTTATTCAGCGGTATGTTGGCACTGGTCCAGGAAATATACGTAAGCTTTTTGAGAAAGCAAGAAAAAATGCTCCTTGTATAGTTTTTATAGATGAAATTGATTCTGTTGGTGAAAAGCGCTGTGATGGTAGCAGTTATGGTCATCAAGCGTATACAGAAACTTTAAATCAGTTATTGACTGAATTGGATGGCTTCAAATCTAGAGAGGGTGTGATAGTAATTGCTGCAACTAATCGTATGGGTGTTTTAGATTCTGCACTCACTAGGAGTGGTCGTTTGTCCAAGCACATTAATATTCCTTTACCAGACGAAAACCTACGTGAGAAAATATTAAATCTTTATATGAAGGACACACCAAGAACAGAAGATCTAGATCTTACAGAACTTGCAGGTAGAACTAAAGGTTTTTCAGGAGCTGATTTATTTAATTTAGTAAATTCTGTAAAAGATTTTGCCAGAAATCGTATTGTAAAAGAGGACACAGAAGAAATCGTTATTACCATGAATGATGTTAGTAATGCACTTGAAAAGCTTAAGGATGAATTTCAAAAGCCTGAGAATGAAGAAGCAAATGTAGGAAATGTGTTACAGACTCTTTTTAGTATAGCTCCAAGGAATTCTAATGGACTTACTAGTACGTGAATTTATAGCAGATGAAGTTAATTATTGTTCATGAAAAAAAACACACTGAGTGGTGGTCACAATTAAATACACCTTTTAAATTTACAACTGCTGCCCTGAAGTCTTTTATTCTTTGCCTACAGTACAAAAAGATGGAAAGGTGCTTGCTTATCCTGATGTAAATTATAACGAAAAAAATACCAATGACGATAAGGTTCAATGCATTATTAATAGCACGATAAAACAAAATTTGGTAAGCTTGATTAGTACTTAGTTAGAAATAGAAATGAAAAAATTTTTAGAAGGCTTATTGATCTGGTTAGTAATTATCGTTCTTATTTCAGTTGTTTATATTCAGTTCAGCGGAAATGTAGGTAGAAGTAAAACAACCATACCTTTTTCGGAATTTTTAACTAGACTAGAAGACAATGATGTAGAAAATATTGTCATAAAAAACCAGAGCATTGAGGGCAAGTTTAGGGATGGTTCAAGTTTCAACTCAAGCGGTGTTATATATAGCGACCTAATAAAAAATTTACATGATAGAAAAGTGAGATTCTCCTTTTCAACTGGAGATTCTGCCATGAGCGTAATTGGTGGATTACTTATCTCATGGGTCCCAACATTTATCTTTATTGGCTTTTTGCTATTCTTTCTTAAACAAACACAAGCGGGGGGCAACAGAACTATAAGCTTTGGCAAGTCAAGGGCTAGACTCATGACTAGTGGGAAAAAAGTAACATTTGATGATGTTGCCGGAATTGATGAAGCAAAAGAAGAGCTAGTAGAAATCGTTGATTTCCTTAAACAAAGGCAAAAATTTCAAATATTAGGTGGAAAAATACCAAAAGGGTGCCTTTTAATTGGCTCTCCTGGAACTGGTAAAACTTTACTTGCTCGTGCAATTGCAGGAGAAGCTAATGTGCCATTCTTTAGCATTTCTGGATCTGATTTTGTTGAGATGTTTGTTGGTGTTGGTGCGAGCCGTGTTCGTGATATGTTTGATCAAGGCAAGAAAAATGCTCCTTGTATAATTTTTATAGATGAGATAGATGCGGTGGGTAGACATCGTGGCATTGGTCTTGGTGGTGGTAATGACGAAAGAGAACAAACATTAAATCAGTTATTAGTTGAGATGGATGGCTTTGAGTCTAATGAGGGCGTAATAATAATTGCTGCGACTAACCGTCCGGATGTCTTAGATCCAGCACTGCTTAGGCCTGGTCGTTTTGACCGGCAGATTACTATTTCTTTACCCGATATAAATGGGCGCGAGAAAATATTAAATACGCATATAAAGAAAATATCAATGGCCCCTGATGTAAATGTGAAAACAGTTGCAAGAGGAACACCTGGTTTTTCAGGGGCTGATTTAGCAAATTTAGTGAACGAATCTGCGCTTATTGCTGCAAGAAGAAACAAGAAGATTGTTACCATGGATGATTTCGAATATGCACGTGATAAAGTGATGATGGGTGTGGAAAGGCGATCTCTCATTATGACAGAAGAGGAAAAGAGACTGACTGCATACCATGAAGCTGGCCATGCGATGATTGCTGTTAATATGCCTGCTTCTGATCCTATACACAAAGCAACAATTATTCCACGCGGTAGGGCACTCGGTTTAGTTATGAGACTACCAGAAACAGATAGAGTGTCCCTCACAAGAGAAAAGATACTAGCAGATATAACTGTTGCAATGGGTGGACGTGTGGCAGAAGAGCTAATTTTTGGCTATGATAAAGTCACAAGCGGCGCATCTTCAGATATAAAACTAGCATCAGATTTATCACGTTCTATGGTAACAAAATGGGGAATGAGCGACAAAATAGGTCCGATCTATCACAATCGCGAACAAACTATGCATGGTTCTGAGATAATTTCTGAAGATACGTTAAAACTTATAGATGAAGAAGTGAAGAAAGTTGTGTCTTCTTGCTATGAAAAAGCGAAAGACATTTTGACCAAGCATAAGAAAGGCTTAGATCTCATTGCCGAAAATCTACTGGAGTTTGAAACTTTAACAGGAGATGAAATAAAGGACATATTAAGCGGAAAAAAAATTGTTAGAGAGGAAAATGAGAAGAATGAGAAAATAAAAAAATCCTCTCTCTATTAGATCTGACCCTAGCTTAAAATGCTAATCAGCTAACGCTGCAATAAAACATTCAGAATTGTAACTGTCAATATAAATTGTATTAGAATATTCATAATGTTGCATTTTCATCACGATAATGCTATCATTCAGTTAGTATTACTGTTTAATGAGGTATGAGTAATGGTTGACGTAGCTTCTATTGGTGTAAATGCAGTCATTGATCATAAGTATAAAAAAAGAGCGCAATTAACTTTATTAGGGCTATTTCTTGTTGTATCAGCAGCAACTGCTGTCTGGTTTCTCTTTCCTGTATCACAAAATGTACTAGTGCCATTTTTGCTCCCAGCCGTATTCCTGTTCTTTACTCTATCTATGGGTTATTACATGTTCATATTTGGTTGTGAAAAAAAATCTTTGGTAAAGAATGTTCTTGGTATGGTTGAACCAGCTGAATCAGTAAAGAGAGTGTATTGCCAAGAAAATATTAAATCCTTATTAGCAGAAGTGAGAAGTACTACGAGAGATAGGTTTTGCAACGCGCTTGTTAATCTTTGTTTTGAAGATCGTAGTAAAGCACACGAACTTGCATTATCTGTGAAAGAAATTGACGATATTGTGTCTTCAATAAAAAATAAAGACCTCTTAGACCATTTTGATCAATTTTTTACTATTACTGAAGTAAGTAATAAAAAAAATAGAAGTGAATTAATGAACCTCACAAGGGCATATAAGATAATGAGTGAAGAAGATCCAGACAAAATACAGGATTTTTTAGCTACTCAAACAAAAAGTTATTCATGTGAAATAATGTTACCTAAAATTAATAATTTTCTATCACAAGTTAAAGGTTCGGTTTAAATTAGTAGAGGTTAAATAAATATAGTTAAGTCTTTGCAATAGTGATTTTATCAATAATCTTAGTGTGTACTTGATTATCATTTTTTGTTTCAATTTCAGTGATGACATGGCACCTAACGGGCTCTTTTATGGCGATTTCTTTAAACCCTTTTCCAACTTTATTATAAAAATTAACATCCATTTCTTCATATTTATTCTTGTCTTTCGCTCTACTTAACCCAACTTTAACATCAATATCTAGAATAAATGTAATATCTGGATATCTAACTCCAGCCAACCTGTGCAAATCTTCTATTAGTTTTAAATCAACTCCAAACCCATATCCTTGGTATGCAATGGTTGAATCAATAAACCGATCACAAATCACTATTTTCCCTTCTGCAAGAGCTGGTAATATTAATTTTTTCATATGTTCGTGCCTCATCGAGATAAGTAGCAAGAGTTCAGAAATAGGATCAATATTATTTGTTAACAACACTCCTCTTATCTTTTCTGCAAAATCAGTGCCACCTGGTTCTCGAGTCGACACTACATTATTTTCGCCGTGAATTTGCTTAAAATGATTTGCAAGTAGCTTAGATTGTGTTGTTTTACCAGAGCCGTCTATTCCTTCGAAAGTTATGAACATAAGTTTTATAATTATAATACTAAAAAAGAATATGCAAACAGTATACATAGAAACCGTTTGACATTTAAATAATAAGACCGTAAATTACATATGGTATAATAATAGTCTATGGTTGCTCTGAATACTCCTAAAGTCGATTTTAGTTTTACTGCAAAAGATTTTAATCTTTTGGGAGTAGACAATAAATACTATACATTAAGTGACTGTTGTGGAAAAAATGGTCTTATTGTAATGTTTATATGCAATCACTGTCCTTACGTTCAGTCAATTATTAGCAATCTGGTAAGCGATGTTGATCAATTGAAAAAAGATTATCAGGTAAACACCGTTGCAATAATGTCAAATGATGTAAATGAATATCCAGAAGATTCCTTTGAAAATATGATTAATTTTGCCAAGGAAAATGAGTTTACATTTCCATATTTAATTGATAGTACACAGAAAATAGCTAAAGAATACGGGGCTGTTTGCACTCCTGACTTTTTTGGCTTTAATTCCAATTTAAACCTTTGCTATCGTGGACGTTTTAATGACACAAAAAAAGAAAAGGTTCAAAGCTATGAAGTAGGAAGTAGTGACTTATTTCAAGCTATGAAATTTATTGCAGAAACTGGTAATTCTCCAATTGACCAAAAATCAAGTATTGGCTGCTCAATTAAATGGTCTAATTCTACAGGTTAAATATCATGCACAGTGGCTCTCAGCATTTGTTTGATATTATAATTTTACTTTCTGCTGCTGTGTTTATAGTCATAGCGTTCTGGAAAATGAATATTAGTCCAGTGCTCGGTTACTTCGTTGCAGGTGCAGTTATTGGTTCTCATGGATTTAATCTGATACACTCAGCTGAAGCAATGGATAATCTTGCAGAATTTGGTGTAGTTTTCCTATTATTCATTATAGGCCTTGAATTGACATTTGAACGCCTGATCGCTATGCGTATTCATGTATTTGGGTTCGGTTCTCTTCAAGTTATAGTTACCATGGTAGCAATATGGTGCATCGCTCTTGCTTTCGGAGTGAATACAAATATAGCAACAGTTATTGGTGGTGGGCTTGCGCTATCCTCAACAGCAATAGTGTTGCAGGTTCTGCAAGAAAAAGGTTCTCAAGCAAGTCAGGTTGGTAGGTTGTCAATAGCAGTACTATTAATGCAAGATTTTGCAGTGGTACCATTAATAGTATTGGTACCTTTACTTGCTGGCAATTCTGAGCACAGCCTGATAAGCTCATTGGCAGGTTCATTGGTGCAAGCAGCTATTGCATTAGTGCTGATATTTATAACTGGTAGATTATTGCTTAGACCTTTATTTTCGGTTATTGCTAAAATGGAAAGTAATGAGGTCTTTATATCAACAACGCTTTTAATAGTATTAGGAGCAGCATTTATTACTGAGCAATTCCATTTATCGTTGGCATTAGGTGCATTTGTCGCTGGATTGTTAGTTGCAGAAACAGAATACAGACACTCAGTAGAACACGCAGTATTGCCATTTAAAGATTTGTTTCTTGGCTTATTTTTCATGACTGTTGGTATGTCTATCAATACCGAACTTTTACTCAACAAGTTACCACTAATTACTTTATTATCGATTATCCTTATCGTTTTAAAAACATCTATCATATATATATTGTGTAGATTTTTTGGGTTTAAGAGTGCACCTGCTATACAAGCTGGGTTACTACTTTCACAAGGCGGTGAATTTGCGTTTATTTTATTTCGCTTAGCAAATGAACTAAATGTGCTACCAAGTGAAATCGCTCAAGTACTTATGATGGTAACTACAGTAACCATGGCTTTCACTCCTCTTTTATCGGGGCTTGGAGATTGGATAGCAAACTCATTTAGCACTGAGAAAATAATATTAGATGATGAAGCTGTTGAAACAGATACACAAGATCTTT
Source organism: Timema poppense (assembly GCA_902141375.1). Classification (NCBI taxonomy): domain Eukaryota; kingdom Metazoa; phylum Arthropoda; class Insecta; order Phasmatodea; family Timematidae; genus Timema; species Timema poppense. Next base: position 19,437 of record CABFOV010008333.1, read on the forward strand.
ATAACCATGTAATAGTTGCTGGATTTGGTAGAGTGGGATATATGGTAACAAAAATGCTTACTGCAGAGCATTTAAGTTACGTTGTTGTAGATATTCAATCAAAAATAGTCAAAGAAGGAAAAAGTGATAGTTTTCCTATATATCTTGGAGATGTTACAAGATGTGAAATTTTAAAATCAGTAGGAATAGAAAGAGCTCAAGCTCTCGTTATTTCAATAAAGAATGAAGTTACTATAAAAAAAGTTGTTTCCTTAGTTGCTGCAAATTTTCCGCATGTAAATATTGTAATACGCTTACCAGATCTGAGTAATGTGGAGGTTTATAGAGATCTAGGAGCTAGTAAAATTATTCCTGAAACATCTGAGATAGGATTGCAGCTAGGTGGAGCTGCACTGAGCCTCAGTGGTATTAGCGAAAGTGGAGTTACGTCTTTAAAAAGTAGATTTAGAAAAGGCAATTACAGTATGTTAAAAGACCTTGGTAGTGATAAAGATGAATAACTACTTTTCTAATTTTATGTACAGAAAGCTTCAAGCTTTATTGAGGTTTTGCCTATAGTAAATTACGCACATAATCAACCAAGTTAAGGAAAGTGCAAACCAAGTGATTGCATATTCCAAATGCTTCATTGGCTGTATAGCTACTTTGCTGCCAAAATTGTTCGGCCACAATACACACTTCTCTAGCTTAATACCTAACTCATTGGAAATTTCCTCTGTACTCAGGGTAAACCATGTATTCGAAGCAGTATCGTTTTTGATGAACCAATTTTTGCTTTTATTGCTATCGCAATATAAAGTTCCATCTGCAACTACTTTTTCAATTTTTACTTTTTTCTCCTTTTTTTCTCTGACTATTCCTTTATTCACCAACATGTAACGTCCAGTGGTGAGCAACATAGGAGACAGCACGTGATAGCCGTGTTGCCCTGCAAAAACATATAGTTCTATGTCACTTAGAATCCCATCGATCTTGACATGCCTATAGTTAAATTTTTCAAGGTCGTTATTGGGCAATAGATGAACAACTGGAAGACTCATACTTTTAATAATATTATTCTTCCAGTTCAATCTGAATACTTGCCATAATCCTAATAAAAAAAGAAGCAAGCAAGGTATAATTAAAATAAATACTGTTTTTTTTAACACTCTATATTTGTGTTCTTAAATAGTTTTCAACACCCATTAGTTCAATAAGGTCTATCTGTTTCTCAATCCAATGGAAGTGCTCTTCTTCATTTTTTAACATCTCTTCTAATAACATTACACTAACAAAATCTTTTTCTTTCTCAGCGATAGAAATCGTTTCTTTGATATCCTTAATACCTTTTCCCTCTAATTTTAAATTAGCCTCTAAGATTTTCTGTATTGTGTCTTTTGCAAACTTTCCATCATACTTTGATATTTCATTTGTATCTTGAAAATTTGGTACGCCTTTAAGCAATAAAATTCTTTCTGCCAACTTGTTTGCATGTTCAAGTTCTTCGTTAAGCTCATTTTTTACCTTTTCTGCAAGTCTATTAATTCCATTGTTTTTGAGAACCGCAAAATGCAAAAGATACTGACGTACAGAAGTCAGCTCATTGGTCAATAATTTGTTCAAATGTTTTACTATCTCTTCATTCATAATCTTCCCTTAGTTCAATTTATCAGCATAATTTATATGATAACGATGATTATAGCAACTCATTTAATAGTTCCTTTGATAACAACCGTATTAAATAGCATGTCGTGGTATGTCTGTTTCTTTTTAGAAAAACAAGCAACTAGATACCAGCAGAGAGTGAGCAGCATTATAATTACTTTCAATGCACTCAAGACATTCACTAATACCTCCTGATCTTGCAAAAATTCAGTAAGGACAACTACTACACTGTTTAACAAAGGAAGAAAAAACTGGGAAGTGCTTCTGTCAAACGCTAAATTCAAGTCTATTTTAGAATTATCTAAATTGATAGTACATATATTCATTAACTGTTGACCTGGAGTTGCTTGGGCCTTTGAAGATATAAAATATGTGAAGTAACTACAATTTACACACATGTATGATAGATGTAAGATCAACGGAGAATCCTCTAATAGCAGTATAATTAATAAAGTTGGAATTAATAAAATTGCTACATCTATTAAATATGCGCAAAAGCGCCTTTGTATACTGGCAATCTCTGTAACAGCGGTCATTACCTATCTTCTAAATACTTTATTATAAAATCTGTAAGTTTATCAAAATGTTGAAAACATGACAAATCTTCATAACCGCTTATTGATTGACCGTATATAATAGGTAAACAATTGGCATTTTGTGCACACAGAACATCTGTGATGCTATCACCAACGAAAAACACATTTTCTCTATTTATAGGCAACGTACTCTCTTCTAGTGCAAATAGCAGTGGGGTTGCAGATGGTTTATCTTCCGCGGTATCGCATGACCCAACTACTCTTTCAAAGTAAGAATCTAGTTTAAAATAGGCAACTTCTTTACGTAAATTAGTATTTTTCTTATTACTTACTATTGCTAGATAAATATTGTGGCTTTTCAGTGTCTGCAACATTTTCTCTACTCCTTGATTCAGAGCAATTTTTTGCAATAGTGCATCGTCTAAATATTGTTGATATATCTGGTTCGCTTTTTTCCACTGATCGCCAAATAAATTGACCATATAGCTCTTTCTCGATAGCTCTTTCTCGACTCATGGGAATTTCTATCAGCAGCTTTATTACTATACCCCATTGAGTTTATGGTATGCTTAATAGCATTAAAAATGTTATCTTGAGTGTCAACTAAGGTATTATCCCAATCGAATACTACTGCTAATTGACTATCCTTCATCTCTTATATGGTTATACATTTCAACTTAATAAGTAAATAGCATTTTAATAAAAAAAATATAAATAGGACGCTCTTACTCTTTACCACAAGTTATGTTAACTGTTTTTTATATAATTAGCTAATATACTGGTTATATGATATGTTTTAATAGGTAACAGGTATGGCCCAGACATCTAAAGAAAGTGTTGAAAAAAAGTTTAAAGGTGTCTTTGAACGTTCTCCAGGTGCTTTTCCAGAAGGTACTCCGTTAGAAGAGAAGGTTAATTATATTGCAAAAGGAACAAAGGCTCTAAAGGCTATGAAAAGTAAAGAGCTCGAAAACAAAATGAAAAGCGTTGCAGAATTGAATCAGAAATTTGAAAGTCAAAAAAGGCGTACAGATGAAAAAATACGTCAAGATTTTGAAAGAATTGCTGAGCTTGACCAACAATATAAAGGGAAGGGCATCTTCACAAGTGAAAAAGTTGCAGAATCAAAAAATGACAAAAAATTTCAAGAAGCAGCCAACACTCTTAGAGAAACTACAGCAGAAGGTAAAAGCGTTGAACAGAGTGGACAAAAAAAGACTTCTGAGGCTTCTGTACAAACAGATACACAGCCATCAGAGCACATCGTTAGTCCCTCAGGGCTTTGTTGCATAGCTAGAGTATTTTAGGGTGGTAATGGAGGTAGAAAAGTTCTTTTAAATATATGGTTACCAACAGATTTTAGTAAAATAAGCATTTTAATGGGAACATGTCGCAAAAAATGAGAGTAAGCAATCATGGTGAATATAATAAGTTTCTTCAAGAAAGAGGAAATATTTTTCATTTTGTTAACGAAGCTATAGAAAATTGGTATGAAAATACTCCAAGAGTTTCGGGTGGCAATAACATTTATAGTGATAAAGTTGTGATTTTAATACATATAATAGTTCATCTTTTTAGAATTGGTCTAAGGCGAGCTGTAGGTTTTGTGAAAGGTTATATGATGCAAATAGGCAAAAACCTTAAGGTTATCAGCTATACACAAGCTTCCAGAAGATTCAAAAAGCTTAACTTGAAAATTGATGATTGTAGAATTGACAAATGTGATCGGAAAAATATTGAAATTGCTATAGATAGCACAAGAGTTAGCATCTACAATAACAACGGTGGCCATAGTAAAATTAATGTTCGAGAAAGGAAATACAATCGTTATGATCAAGTAAGAAAACTACACGTTGTTTTAAACATAAACAATAAGAAAGCAATAAGCATAAAGTACACTAATGGCGTTTTTCCGGACTATTTATCGGTCTGTGATATGTTAAAGGAAATCAGCAATAAGTATAACATTCATTCTATTCGAGCAGATGCAGCTTATGATATAAGAGGTGTGTATAGAGAATGTAGAAAATACAATATTATCCCTATTATTCGACCTAGAAAAGATACTAAAATTTGTTTAGCTGACTATTTATTAGCAAGAAACAGGTACATTAGTAAAATTAGATCATATGAGAGCTACGAGGATGGTATTAATGAGTGGAAGAAGAAAGTTAAGTATGGAGCACGATCTTATATTGAAGCATTTTTCTATAGGTTAAAGCAAATATTTGGGTTTAGCTTGAAAAACAAATCAGAGATAAATCGTGAAAAAGAGCTGTTTATTAAGTGCTATTTGCTTAATGTATTTACTAACATAGGTATGGCCAAGTTTAAATTAGCTACATGAATTTACTGTAATTTGTATGCCTATAAGTGCTATGCAACAAAGCC
>CABFOV010008334.1:0-20878 GCA_902141375.1 Timema poppense
GGTTTTTAATTTTATGCAAAAAAATATTACATTTTCAACATCATGAGGGAGAAATACATTTGGTCTATATTTTAATTTTTTTAATTGAATTTAAAGATAATATAAGCTAACATAATAAGTTGATGTCACCTATAACATTCTGCAGTAACAAAAGTTTTATTACAGAAACATATTCATAATAGAATATTTTTTTATATGTAATTTTTACTCATCTGGTCTTATGAACATGTTTCTCAGGATCTCATAAAGTTTGTATTTAAAAAATTTAATCTATAACAAAAGTTACAATAAAAACTTAAATCCTGATCAAAGTGTATTATCCCCCTCTAAGGTTAATGGAAAATCCTTAATATGGTTTGCACATTAACATACTTTTTTATTATTATTCAATTAAGTTTAAATCTTTACATTCACAAGGAATATAATGTTTACTTCACATATTGGAATAAAATTGAAGTAAAATATAAATCTAGTAAGGGGTGACTTAACCTGTGGCACTACCAGAAGACCACCCTAGAAACCCCTTCCTACCGTGAACAGCCTATATATGGCCCCCTAAACGATCAGTCAGACTGTCAGCATTAATAAAGTAATTATTAATACTGACAGTCTGATTGATCGTGCGGATGCACTGATGGAGGGACTTATGAAAATACTGATGTGATCCAAATGTTCTGATCACATCAGTATAATTCTATCAGTCTTGCAAGTAGTGGGAGAGACTGACCATGTGCACGCACTTGTCAGTATTTCCACCAGTCCCAGTAGCAAACATAGACTGCACACTCTATTTTCTTATCCATGCTGTATGTTGCGTGCAGGGGCTGAGACTGATAAAAATAATTATGCGAAGATTGACTGTGTATGGTCTTGTTGTAAATACTGATGCATATTGTCAGACAGACTGTCACTCTCGAGACTGAAAGTCTGACTGATTTTGTAAGGGCCCTATTAGGACTGACAGCCTGACTGATCGTGTAGGGGCTCTTAAGTAGTGTCAAGCACATTTAAGTACTTCCACCCTGTCAAGTGTCACATGGCTTTATTAATATTACCTGTAAGGGATATATTCTTCTTTAAATGATGGCTTCATATCGTAGTAGATGTAAATTAAGTATGAAAGCAAAAAATATTACAATGTAATTATTCAAAGTTTAGGGGGTCGTAGCCCCCGCATGGGAATCATTAGGGGGGAGGGGAAAAACACTCAGACCTCCTAGAGTCAGTGCCTATGGTATGGAAAACAATATTTTATTTATGTAGGCTTTTTCTGAATTATGAAGAAAGTTGTATGGAGATTGCTAGTCTGAAATGATTTCTCAGAAGGTTCCAAAGTCTCTAATTGTTTTTGTAGCCACAAATAATGCCATGCAAAATTTAAAAAAAATTAAACTCGAAGATAGTGCCTCTTTATGCTCCTCACATTTTGACAAAGTTATGTCTCTAGAAAAAAACTATTAGGAGGTATACTCTTCACATTTTAGTACAGAAGACTAGGAATAGGGTCAATTAATGTTTGTACACTTATATTAACTTTATAACTTTGTGCTTTAAATCTTATTAAAATTCTATTTTAAGGGTAAAGCGTGTAAAAATAATGCAAAATACAGAAAAAGAAATTTAAAAGAGGATGGAAAAAATATCAGAAGAAATAGTTCTTCATTGCAACTGGTTGAGATTGAATCTTGTTCTTCTGGATCATACTAAGATATTCAACCTTGATTTTTTCCCTTTCTTCCCTTCAGATTGTCTGTATACAAAAGTTGATATTGTATTGTAATTTTCAATTTTGGATAGAGTTGGGAAATGCATTCTATTACTCGGCCAGTAAGTTGTTAACATCTTGCGTGTTGTCAAGAGATATAAAACCAGAATACACAGCACATTAGCGTTATTCTTCATGGTTGTGAAGCATAGTGTCTTACCTTACAAGAATAAATTTAAGGTGTTCAGAAACAAAGGACTAAGAAAATTATTTGGTTGTCCAAAAAGGGTTCTAAATAATTGAGTTTGGAGGAGTTACATTTTGTTGAGTTACTTAAACTTTAATTTTCACTAGACCTTTTTATCATAATCAAATCTCATAGATTATGTTGGGTATAACATGCAGCACGAATGGAGAAACTATAACCGTGTTTAAGGTATTAACTGGTAAACCAAATGGGAAGAAACCAGTGGGAAGACATAGCCGCAGATGGTAGGATAGCATTAGAAGGAACCTGAAAGCAATAGGGTAATGAGATGGACTGGATATAACTAGCTCAAGATAGAAATAGGGTGTAATGAGATTGACTAGATAGAACAAGTTCAGAATAGGGATAGGTGACAATGTGACATACTTTTGAACTTTTGAGTTCATAATACCATAGAGTAAGTAATTTTCAACAAATTAAACAAAAGTGTTTGGTCCTTTCTTTTTAATGTTATTGTAGGAAATACTTAGGGATGTGAAAAAAGTATGGATACTTTAGTATTCACACTCAGGTCTCAGATCGTCATCGAAAGAAACAACCTTTTCGCTATCTTCACTCATGCTGGGATTAAATATTTACTAGGGTGGACTGTGGAGGAAGAACAAATTACACTATTTATCATTTATCACTCATTTTCTGCATGACAAGCAAGAAGAAAGGGTCATATCCGGATGAATTGAAAAATGACACCTGGACACGAGAATTGAACCTGGGACCTTTGTTATGTGCTCAGGATCATTCTTCACTCATATTTTAAGGCAGAGTTTGTGACAACTGGAAATCATTGGTTACCAAGAGTTATCATCGATATTACAGCCATTGACAACTTGGTTGTGGCTTTATGCTGCCAACAGTACAACATTGTACAGTATGTTGCAAGTGAAATAATATTGAGGAAAGAAATCTTTACAATTACATATATACCATATCAAAGACGAAGCTGGGAAATGAATGATTTTAACTACAAACATCAGCTGTAACTGAGTCATATTTTAATAAATTGAAAAATGAATTTGAGATATTTAATGTGTGATGGAAGTGGACAAGAGTTATGCTCAGTATTTTTACGTTTTTTTTATACCTAAAAATATTTTCAGCTAAAATAAATAAAATATTGCTCCACTAGGTACATTTAGATAAATTTTCTAAATCTATTTATTTCACCAGTTCTTGAAGATATGTCTTAAACATTTTAAATACAAATAAAAAGTCCTTGTAAAATTCTGCGATGACCATGACATATATTTGAGCACTGTAGATTACTATGTATACTAACTTAAACTATATTGAAGCAATGATTTATTTATTCTGGACAAAATTGATTTTGGTCTTGAAAATGACAAAAATTACTGATTTAAACTTGCGAAGCTTTAAATAGTATAAAAGAGAAAGCAAACTGAAGACTTTAGAAAACACATTTGAACACATGGATTATCCCCTCCTGAAATATTATGCTGCGCAGCCACTGCATTATCTGAAAAAAAAGGGGATGTATTCTAGAAAACTTTGAGAAAACAGAATTTTATAGTAAGCAAATAGTGACGACATTGAAGTAGAACTGAGAATAATTAGAATCATCATATTCTTATTTTGTATTATTATTATTTTGATTCTTCCTAATTTTTCTAATTTATTTTTTGAACATTTTGAGTTGGGCCCTTGTTTGTTTTTCCTTGTTTTGTTGTTGTTTGTTTACGCAGGCGAGCGTGAGACCTTGGTGGGTGCCGCTGCCTTCTGTTAGCAGAAACAAGAAAGATCGTGCTAGTTTCTCTGTCAGCACAATGAAGCAAAGCTACATTCAGGTACAGGCTGAATTGTTGCAGACTATACCTTCACCATTTATTGTTTTTCGTCCAAGCCTACATCTCACACCATAAATAGTCGACATAGTTATAAAAACTAAACACTGCTTTTAGCCAATAACTGCATTACTATTTTAGTTTTTTAAATTATGAAAGCACTAAAAAGAAAAAGGACCACTTGAGTTATTTTCATAGTTTTGTATACACAATAAAACCAATAAATCTTACAGTAAATGTGTTTAGTAAATTAATTTATAAAATTGTTTGTTTTATAATTTTGATATTTTGTAGCTGTATTAATTAATTTGATTTCTTTTATTTATTCTTTTTTTTGTTAAGATTTTATTCAAGCCAAGTTTGTGTGAAATTAATTGACCTACTTGCACATATTTGCACATATATGATTTTCTGATTATATATGTGATCAAAAAATCTGCTACTCTTACCTAGATTAAAGTTAGTAAAAGACCTACATACTTAAAGTTAATATGATTTTTAGAATAAAGAAAATTTTTCCATTGCTTTAACTACAAAAATAGACACAACTAGTAAAGTCTAACAAATGATAAGGAATATTTAAGATATGGGTTAATTTTAAATAAGGCTATAATTGGAAAATTTTTAATGGGTTTGTTTAAATTAGGTACTTTTACCACTGTGCGTAAACAACTTTATGTGATGTTTGGTTGTTTACCTAATTTTGCTAATACAATTTGTGTTAGGTATAATTAACTAATAAAATAAAAAATATAGACACAAACGAGAACAAAAAAAAGTTTATTGCAAAATTAACAGACAGAAATCACAGGTCAGTAACTTTACATGCTTCATAAAGTTTAATCAAGAATAGCCTGGATATATTTAATATCACACATATTATATTCCTGACCTAACCTAGTCAAAGGGCTTAGAGCCAAGCTAGATTCTCAAATCTTATTTGTAACAAGTAAATGTTTTGGTTCCAAAATGTTAACAGTAATTGCTCATTTTTATTCTGGTCCTTTTATTTGGTTCCTTAATTATGGGTTCTAAATTTCACAAAAATAACACAAACTGACCTTTAAACCCCATTGTCTACATCAAAACATTTAAAAGTAACATCACTAGGAGGCCATCTTTAAATTGTTTGGGGTTTTTGGGGTAGGGAGTCAGTACTTTTTTACCAAAAAACTAAGGGATCAAACAAAATCCATCTATTTAAAGTTTTTTTATAAATGTTTATGATGAGAAAATATAAAAAAATATAAAATTTTTTTTGTCAGAAATTATAAAATGTTTAATGTTAATTCATTGACTAACCCCACTTTAATAACTAATTTTCCCTAATTAATAGAAATATAACTATCATTCACTTTACTACCAATCCTTATGTTTAAAATTAACCAAACAATTTAAATAATCAAATTTTTCAAATTGTAAAGAAATATATAAGTTATGATGGTGGGGTGACAGAAAATCCGTCAATCCTTAACGTGGGGGAAAGCAGGGCGGTAAAAAATTATGAAAAAAAGCCTTTGGTAATTTAAGGATGGCACCTAGCAACTAGTTAGGCATGCCCCAGAAAATAAATAAAATATGTGTATGTAAACGTTGTATATAATGTAAATCTTATTATTTCATTTACATGCATTTTATTTTATGTATTTATTAAAACATTTTATTTTTAAATACATTACACAATAAGGCCAAAGTATAAAATTATTCACGTTGGTAGGAAGGATATGGTTCATATTTTATTTCGGGCAGTTTAGGAATGACACAATATGAATTGAAAGACGCAGGCTAAGCGTAGTAAGTTCACCAATTTTTGAAAATATTTCTTGTTTTATTAAAATTAATAATCAAATAACTTCCCATTAGTTTTTACTGCTTACCCAAAATGATCCAATAATTCTTTTAGCAGCTGATTCAGGAGCAAACTATGAAAATTCAGATATTTTATGGGGAAGTTGTTTATTTTTAAAATGGAAAGAAATTAGCTTTGCCTGTTTACCTGAAAGAGAAGGAAATGGGTGCTTAAATACAGTCCTATATAAATTAGTTTGACATCACTGAACAACTTTTTACACTGCACAAATGTCACAGACTTGCATATTAATCTTTAAAAAGTTTTGTTTCTGTGTTGGTCCAATTAAAATAAGGTTTTATAACTTATTACTAATTTAAAATCATTTGGGGCCTAGGTCGGGTTGATTCAAAATGGTATCCTGGTTTATTTTACTCATTTATTATCAACATGGGTATTCACACTGGTGGCCGAGCAGTTTAATACTTTAGGTTTGAATCCCAACCAAGTGCAATGGGATTGCTATTTTCATTATTTTCCATCCTCTTGTTTTGTTAATACTGGTGCATTTCCTCTAAACCAACTTTCTCATTGCTACTACCTAGATTAAGTTGTAATAACCTTCTGTAGAATGTAACCTCCACTCAACTCTTGCCCTATTAAAGAATCATTACGATATGATTTCAATAGGAAGGAACTTTTTTTTGACAGTTATAAAAGTTACTTAAACAATTTTCAAAATTAAAATAATGTAATCTGCAATTGGAACTTTTCATAGATATTATCAATAACTCTGAAATATCATTAGTAAAATGTTGTCATTGTTGACAGCAACAAAATTTACACTCTAAAAATTCCTTCCTACCTAAAGCCTTCAGTAGATTAAAACCTTGCTGATGCTTTATTGGTTGTTAATGGGTTAGATTGTTACATAAATTTAGGTAATATGTATGGGGGTTAACTAGGGTCTTTGTTGAAGCTGCAACACTGATTGAGTAACTATATAGAGCAAGTTTTCAAACGCCATCATGTGTCCACTGGAAGAGCTCAGAGAATGTAGGGTAAGTTAATTTGCCATCATAAAGTTATTTTATGTTGGATTACTGGTTCTTAACCTTAATTCTTAAGTTGGTTTGGTGTCAGTTGGGAACCAAAGAAGCACGTGTCTATTAAGGTGGGCGTGTAGGGGACACAAGTTAAGTCCAGTATTTTTGCAGTTTTGATATCAAAACATTTTTTGGTCAAAAGAAATCAAATCTCCAGTAGAAACATAGTTTAATTTTCTTCGGATTGGGACTTCGACAGTTATTGAATATTTGTCAAGGGTGTGCTGAAATGTAATGGCAATTTTTTCTCTTCATTAAAAAGTTTATCAACTAATTCTGCTATGCTCATAACAGAAGATACTAAACAATAATTATTATTGTTGATGTCACTGTGTGAAGAAAATTAAACTCTTTATGTTTCTACTGGAGCAATATTTGAGTTATTTTGGGAAAAAAACAATTCTTTTCTATAAAAACAGCACAATCACTGCCCTTAACTTGCATTTCCCACACTCCTATTTTGCCTAACTATAAGTTACATAGAATATGTTATAATATCCTAGTAAGTTACCTAATTATAAATGTCATTAAATACCAATGTAAAAATGGTATTAAAAAGTTTACCTTGATAATTTGTAACATGTAGATATAAGGAATAAGCTTTTTTAGTGGTGTGTTGTGGAGTATTGTCAGTGATATTAAACTGTGGGTCGCGACCCCTCCAGGGTTTGTGAAAAATTATTCTGGGGGTTTCAGCAAAAATTAACAAACATGAATAATATTCTTTAAATTGAAAAATGACACCTGGACTTCGTAATCAAACTCTAGACTTTTGGCCAAGGTTTCATTTTTTTAATTCAAAGCATAGGATATTTAGGGTGACCTGGGAGTTTAGGGGTATGGTGTGGAACTTCTGTGCTGGGGGTCCAAGGTTCAATCTTCAGTCCTGGCACAGGTTTATCTGATTACTAAACCCTTCCTTCACCTCTGACAAGACGTGTATTAATCACAACTTGTGAATGTGGGGAATACACGTTAAACTGTAAGTCCTCCATTTCATCTCACAATCACCCTACCATTACACATTAGCATAAGTGCGTATAACCCGAACGGATAGTAAGACACAGTGCTAATAATAATAATAATAATATATTTAGATGTGGCTATATCCATAACTAACAAACATAATAGTTTGGATATTTAATCCATAATGTAATGTGAATGAATTAATTATTTACTATATAACTATTGAAATTTATAATACACTACTACTATCTTAAATAATATATCTGTTAGTTTATTACAGAAATATTTGTCCGTGGTTTACACAATCACAAATTTAATAATCATTCGTATAATTAACCGAGATAAACTAAAGGTTTTCTTTTGGTTATCTGCATATATTAAGTATGTAAATAATAAAAAAATTAAACCAGGCCTACTAACACGTTAAACTGTAGGTCCTCCATTTCATCTCACAATCACCTTACCATTACACATTAGAGTAAGTGCGTATAACCCGAACGGATAGTAAGACGTGGTGCTAATTAATAATAATAGTAATAATAATAATAAATTATTTAGATGTGGTTATAACCATAACTAACAAACATAATAGTTTGGATATTTAATTCATAATGTAATGTGAATAAATTAATTATTTACTATATAATTATTGAAATTTATAATACACTACTACTATCTTAAATAATATATCTGTTAGTTCATTACAGAAATATTTGTCCGTGGTTCACACAAACACAATTTTAATAATCATTTGTATAATTAACTAAGATAAACTAAAGGTTTTCTTTTTGTTATCTGCATATATTAAGTACGTAAATAATAAAAATGAAACTAGGCCTACTATTATAGATGTATGCATTTTTTGCAATAAATGTGTTCACTGTCTATATTTATAATTGGATCCACCTGCTTAATAACCGACACCATAGAGTATAGAAACTCAACTTATTACTTCTTGGGGTCGCTACCTTTTTTGTCTTTGTCTCGAATAAAATAAGTTTATACTACCTGTGATTAAATAACTTTACTTACACTAGCAACACGCCACACAATGCCACACCATTGATCTTTTTGCTGTCAAACCAAAACTATCAAACTTAAATAATGAAAATTTGTTGTCATATATTCACGGTTAAAGATAAAAATTCCTCACATTTAAGTTTGATAATCTTGTTTTTTCAAACATGTAATATCACTTAGGGACTAAATTAATCTAATTTCCACACTGTTTCGCATAACAACATTTTACTAGAAACTAGAGCAATGGTATGCAAACCCCAGCCCTCTAAATGTTAGTCCTGAAGTAACCAATGATAATGCACACATATATGTAAAACTCAGACATAGACGGTATGATCATGTGTGAAAGTTTGGACTATGATCATTAAAAACATTTTGTGAATGATAATCTGTGATACTAGTTTCTTCCTCTATATTTTGTGTTATGTTAATAGTGTTGTAATCAACCTTTTGGTTTATATTCTTTGCCGTCAACAATATCTACTGAAATAAAACTTAAGTAATTCTCTTCTCGTATATTAGAGAATCATCAGGATCTAATTTTCATACTGCAAAAATATGTGGACTTATAAGAAAGTATCATTACAGAAGTGTGTATCTTTGACATTGTTCCCTGTCTACACATCACCCCAATAACTTGTAGTATTTCAGACATTATTCAGCCAGGACTATCCCTTAACTATCCTTTCAAAGTTGGTTACGTTACATCATATTACCTTAATTCAACATAATATGTGACTACCCAAAATGCAAGGAAAATTCTGATGCAATACAGATAATTATATTTCAATAATGTCTCAAAAATAGGCATGTTTCAAGAGTTTGATTATTTCCCCATATTATTGCACTCTACTACTACCAACATTTTTAAATAATCTTCAACGAAATTAAACTAAACTATAATTCAAATGTGCCCATGCCATTGGCAGTATGCTGTTTTCAACGATTATTCCAACCAATTTAAAAATTAAAATATATATCAAATAAAAGGGTATTTATCTATCAATAAAGTGAGAAAGTACCTATGTACTATGGTGTTTATGATTAATTTAACAATTAAAACTACCAGTAACTAAACTGGGAACTTAATATCGCCTTATTCTAATCTCATGTATCTTTTATTTTCCATTACTCTTTGTATAAAGGTTCTCCTATGTACATTCAATGTCCCCCGCCCTTACTTTCTTAGTACCTCAGTTCCCCATGGTCTGCTTCTTATCTCAGCCTGTCCAACTAGACGGGACTAACTAATATAACTTATTTCCACCATGTTGATTTAGTTGTTTTTTATTGTATGCCTTTATGGAAACTTTCATATATCACCCTCGAGTAACATCTGAGAATACTTTTTCCTGTGATTTGTCTTAAAATCTCCAAAAATAAAATCTTCATAGTTGGGGTTCCAAAAGCATTTGATTGAAGTGTAAATTTTAAAAATAAATATAGGAGGCGTTGTTGCACACACATGTTTTTACGTTTGACTGAATATATTTTATTTCACATTTGATACACACATACAAAAAGGTAATAACCTGAAAAGGTTAGGAATGTTGTGTAACAGGGAAAATTTAGATGTCACTGAAATTTTCAAATATGTTTGCAATAATATTTAAATAAAAAATATAAAAGCTTAGTCCACTGTAAAATATTAGTTTTTTTCTACATTAATGTGATTTAGCAAAGTGCATTGACATAATTATATTTTATAATTATCTTGTCAATAATTTAATACAAAACAATGAAAACAATTTTTTATTTATAGTGTTGTATATAAAATACTCAGAAAATGGATTTTTTTAAATCTGAAAACTCGACATAAATAAGATAATTTCACAATTTAAAAAGATGCAACCTGGTTTCTATTACCTTTTTTACAAAACCATATAGTAATAGCTTAAAATAAAGTATATTATAATTTTGTAAGTATTTTAATATAATTATAATGTGTGTATTTTAACTACATTTTAATATTTGCTGATAATTTAATTTATTCAAACAAAGTTTACAAAATGTCAGACCTTTTGTTATTTAAAAGCTAGTCATTAGAACATTTCATTTATAAATACAAAATAGTGCTCTAACAAATATCAAGTATCAGCCATTCACTTGACAATCTTCTACCTCATTAGTTATCAATATTAATAAAATGAAGAGTTTTTTTTTTGTCATGAGTGGTGCATGATATCTAACGGGGTACTCACCAGAATGCATTGGGCAGAGCAATGTCGGGTACTTCTGATAGTATATTATAAAACACAAAAATAGGGATAACACTGAAGGGATGCCAATTCAAGATTTACTTAACATTTTTAGCTCAGTACCTTTCAACAGGTGTTCGGCAGAACATTGATAGCAACAATTGGGTTTAACAGCATGTAACACCAAAATTAAATCATCTAGTCATTCTTGGTTATCTAATAATTCATGAAAGGGAGTTGATACATTTGTAGTTTGAAATTTAAAATTCTTAGAAATTTGTATAAATTTAATCTTAAAACCCATGAATAAAGAAAAGAAACACCATAATAAAAAAATGTGGATAACCCTAACGGGTGTTGTGCATATAAATGAATTACAAATTAACAATAATTCTGAATACAGTACAGGTTACAGTTCATGATTAATATTATTTAGTAAGCTAACTATTTGGCAGCATTCTTCTCCATAGCTGTTGGATTATGGTTTCACAATGATTATTGCCAACATTTCTGTTAAAACTTTTCAATGAGTTTTTTACGAGATAGTGTGTGACTACTCAGAGAATCTATGAATTTCTGAAAGCCATTTTTAAAAAAGTTTTTCATTCAATAACCTCTATGCCCTTTTCCATACAACTTTTGACAATTATAAGAGTTTTATTATGACTTTACCAGTTTTATTTCACATTGAAATAAATCCTAATATTTTTAATCTTATAAAATTAATATTGTTTTAATTTTTTCTTATGTTTTGTGATTTATGTGTAAACATGACCCATTGTTGAGATTTTTTAACTTTATAATATGGCAGCTTTAGAATGATTTATTAAAATGTTGATGATACACTTTTAATCTATATTATTTAACTAAACTATGTTGCATGTTTGTATGTCTCATTGGAGCAAGCACATTCAGGTGGGTACATAGCGCAAACTCTTAATGTCATGTTTCTGTTTGGTTGGCAAACATAATAATGGTAATCGTTTGTTGAGCTGGCAATTCTATCTAGCTGAGACTTTGTTTGTCTATCGTTTGTTTAATTTTCTATGTCCATCTGTACTTGTCTTGTGTTTTCAAAGTTTGTGTTAAACAAAACAGTCTAATTCACCCTGCTAGCTAAAGGTGCTCACACATATAGATAGATATGTTGCTCTTCATGGCTTTATTTCAATTTCAAAATTATTGATGTAAAAATGTGTAATAATTGAGTGAGGATCTATGAAATAAATCAAAACATTTTATAAGTCGGTATGAATTACAACAAGTTGTGTTATAAAATCTCAACTTTATTCTTTATAAATTTAATGGGCAATTTTAAAATTTTAGAATATCAATCTGTAAACGTGGCTTTAAAATCCAATCTGTACATTTGTCACATTTTCATTACTCTTTATCAGGGGTCTGCAACTGGTCGGTCACACGACAATTTCCAGTTGATTGCACAGCAATTTCCAATCAATCGCACAGCAATTTTCAATCATTTGCATATGAAAGCTACATCGTGGTTAAAAATCGATCTTTACATCTTCCAAACCTGAACATCAAATACTAACACATAATTTTTGAGAGTAACCAAAATATCCTTTCATGGTCATAAATGATAATGTTAGTTTATTCTCATCATAGTGGTGATGTGTCTGATAAGCAAACATAATTGAGAAAGATGAAAGTCATAGCTATACCAGTGCAAGTTTGGACTCTTGACATCAACATCAGATCAAAACTTTTTTTTTCTAAGAAGAGCTTTGTTTTACAATTTTGGTGCCTGTTACTTTTGCTAGGTAGTGTTTTAGTGGAGTGGTTTGTTGTGACTCTAACTTTGCTCAAAGTTTCCCATGTGTTGTTTGAGAAAGAAAAAAAAATCTTTTACCTATGATGAGTTCTTAAAGTAGGCCTTTAGTGAAGCTGCTGCAAAATCATTTGCTCAATTCAAAACAATAAAGGAAGATTACCTGACATTGATTCTGTCCATCTAATCAGCGTGCACTGAGAGACAGCTCTTTGAGCTCATGGCCACAAATTTAATCAAACAACCTGAGGTAGATGTGGAATCCTTGTAATTCCTAACAGTCTGAATCAAATTATATGGTTGGCACAGCTCAACACATCCAAGCACTTTTGGGAAAATGAGCTTCAATGAATTCTCAAGTAAAGGGTGGTATATGAAAATCATTACAAAATCAGAGATTTTTTGCCAAAATTCAAGAATGATGGGTTTGAGGAAAATTTGCCAATTTAAAAACTAGCCAGTATGAACATGGATGGTGCTCCCGAAGTGACAGGCTTTCTTTGATTATGTCAACAATAGAAACAATTTCCATCATTTCTGGAGTTTCAGTGCATAATTCAATCTCAAATTCTTTGTGGAAAAGTATTAACTATGATGAATGTCTTGAGGATAGCTTTAGTAATTGTTAACAGCACCTTGGCATTAAAATTATAATTTTCAGAGCTTACTAAAGAACTGATACTGTTAATTTGGCAATATACTTCTTCACATTGATGTTTGGCGGCTAAATAAAGGTAACTAGTCCTATAAGGTTTCAAAGAGCTATTCCCACAAATAAAATATGCTCTTAAATAAATGGATATAACGTCTTGATACCACAGATAAATTAACAAACTTTGGAACTGCATCCAAAGACAAAAAAGAATCATTAATGTGATTTCTGTGGTTGAGCCATTTTCTGGAAAATTGGCAATTTGGTGAACCAATTTTTAAGAACGATAGTTTTAACTATTTATTTCCTTCTAAAAGGGAGGGTTGGTTAATTGTTTTGTTTACAAATACTTTGAGCTGAAAAAACTCAATCATTGAACATACGAAAGCCAAGTATGTCTAAAGATTCACAAAGTTTGGAAAACTGGAACCATTTACAAGATTTATTATAAACTATTTATCAGTATGATCTTGAATACAAATATCAGGAAAATCATTCTGTTTCTAATCATCTCGATTCGGATACACTGGAAATATTTTGTACTATTTACTCGCATTGCTCATTGGGGGCTCCGCCCCAAACCCCCGGTGAGTTTTCTTTACAAGTGGATTTAAACTAATGTAATCCCAGAGCCGTTTTTTAATAGGTCTTACCGTTTAGCCACAAGAAGACCTCCAAAGAAAGGTCCACACTGACTTTAAAGTTGCTCCGCCATTTTTAATTTTTTTCAGGGGTTGAAAATTAAAATTAACTTTCTGGAATTTTCGTCGGTTACAGGCTATAAGTTTGCCAAATTTCAAGTTTGTAGCTCATCTGGAAGTGGGTAAACATTAATGTCAGTGAGTAAGTTAGTCAGCCATGTGGCGTATAATAAGAATAGTTTAGTTAAAAAATATTTTATTTATTTATTTTGAATTTCTTTTTAGATAGGAGGTTACGATATACATCTTATTTTTACTATATTTCTTCTTAGATAAGAGGTATACATGGAAACAAAATATCAAAAGCGGAGTATAGAAACAATGGGTGATAAGTTTGTAAGTTGATTGAGACCCTGAAAGGTTGCTGACCCCTGCTCTTTATTATAGTTGTATTTCAAGTTTTTATTAGAATTATTTGCAGTCATGGAAGGTTAAACTTCATCATTGGCCTCTCCCCACTTGCGGATGTGCTGCTGCTATGAGAATATTAATTTAAAAAAGCTTAGCTATTTAAGTGAACTAGACTCAACATTTTAAATGTGCTTTGTGTCAATAGTCTGAAATTCATTTCAACTTTATAATTACATTTATTTTGATCAATTTAGGCTTATTCATAATAAACACATATTTTTTAGACATATTTATCAAACATAGATAGCACTGGACACCAATATTTAACGTTATGGTCTTACAAAGCTCTGTGGTGGCTGCACATTTTGGAAAAGTTTTACTTCAAAATTACTAACTAAAATTTCTTAGATATAGATCTTGCTAAAGTAAACAGTGTATGTCCACAAGAATATTATGTTTGTGTTTTGTATTTGTTCAGCTGACAAGAGTGTTCACGGATGATGAAGCTCAAATCAACAAGAAACTCCCCAAAGAACTTCTTCTCAGGTATGATAAACATTTGTTTTTATAATCTTTGGTTTCAGTAACTATAGCTACTCATGCTGGTGGATGGGCATTAAGACTAAATATTGAGCTCAGTTAGTCTGACTTTCCATTGGCGATGAGATGGGGATTAGGATCCCAGCAGAATTTATCAACGGTGTGGTTATCTTAAATGGGTGCCCACTCTTTCTCCACACAAATGTTGGTGCATTTCCTCTAAATTAATTTTTTTTCAATCTACCCTATCAAGATAATATATGTCACGTGTACAACCCAAATTATGATTGAGTCACGCGGGGACTGGAGGGAGGTAGCCCCTAGTTAAACCTTGATTTTCTTACGAATGAACATTTGTAGTACTTTTTAGAAAAAACAAACACATTTTTTTGCAGGCAAAATTGATAGCATTATACTACACTATTATTTTATAAGTATTGATAATATCTATCAAAAGTGATAGCTGCTGATCACATGACTAGATGTAGGAATATGTGAAAGTAGGTCTAGAAATTTTTTACATCAGTTTGATATTTCAATTCTTAAGGAAATTGGTATACAGTCTAATTTTCATAGGAAATACCATATCTTACAGTTGGGGAGAAAAGTTACTTGATTTACTTTCTCATATGCATACATCAACTCATGTGATCTGTGTAGCTGTTACTTTCGATATATTTATATTATTAACTACAAAATGACAGTCATGCAAAATGTTAAAATATTATTCATGGCTGCAAAAACAATATTTTTACAAAATAGCCTTTCTATGAAAATTGAACTTCAGCAGGAAATTATAAATTAATAGAGTGGGAAAAGTTTTTTTTATGTTTTTACAAGCATTTGCATTATACTGTACTGTTATACTATACTTATTCTAGACATGAATTTAGTATTTGGTAATAAAACAACGGTACATAAAATCTAAACTAATGTATAAAACTTTAATTTTGCGATTAACAGGGTTGGGGAATTTGAGTATCCAGCATTACCTTCAGTAACAATTGGAAATGAGAGTTTTTTTTGTTTCCCCCCCAAAAACAAGCAAAGGTCAGTTGAGACATTGGAGGTGTAATTTGAAATCAATCTCATCGAACTCAAAATATACAGCAAAGTAAAATGTTTCCACAAATGTAACTGGATACCAAAATACTAAACCTGTTGGTAACTCTATTATCGATTCATCCTAAGCAGATACCTGATTTAAACAAAGCCACATGGAAGTCTATGCTCTGATTCGCTGCTGAAGGGACTTAAATGGCATCCTTTCACTTATCGACAGTTCATTTCAGCAGCGACCGTTATGTGATGGTTGTGAGTGTTGAGTGCTACCAATGTTTGTGTTTGCTGAGTCTGGGCAGAGTTTTGTTAAACGTAAGACAGAAAATTTAAAAGAGTTAAAAAACACAAAAATTTGTGCTGACCTCCTTTGCTATGGTACTGACTATACATGGTTGCACGAACCCATGTTTGTGTTTGCCGAGTCTGGGCAGAGTTTTGTTAAACGTAAGACAGAAAATTTAAAAGAGTTAAAAAATACAAAAATTTGTGCTGTCCTTCTTTGCTATGGTACTGACTATACATGGTTGCATGTGTTTAAAATATTGCACTGGTGTTCCACTAATCATGTAGCTTCTTCGCATAGTGATAAGGAAATGTTTGTTTACTTCAGGTCTCAAGTTAGGATGAATCAATGATAGTCTGCACATGTGCAACATACTGACACACCTACTTAGACAGGGGAGCTGAATTGTATCTCCTCGGAAGAGACTCTCTTTCTACAGTTTACACACAGAGCCCAAATGAAAATCATGAATTATATCCCCTTTAAAAATTGGAATTAAATCTCTGAAATCCTGAATTTTACCAGATTCGTAATTGTAAGGGACTCTCTTCCTACACACTACATACAAACAGCCCAAATGAAAATCTTGAATTGTATCTCTTAAGTGGAGGAATTTAAGTTTTAATTCTTATGCTCATAAAGACTAAGTAAAGCGGAAACATTATAATTATATGGACTTTAGTTTGTCATAAGACTGCTAGATGGCATTACAAGTGACAAACTTTGATAAATGGCTAGTATAGCTCACCAATAACAGAGGGCAGCCTAAGCTAAAACTAGTTTATTATTATTTTACTCTTATTATTATTATTATTATCATCATCATCATCATCATCATCATCATCCTTGCCACATTACACCCTTGAATGTTGCTAGTGCTATAAAAAAATTCAGTTCTTTTAAATGTGCCGGGACAGATGGAATTCCAAGTTTTATTGTTAAAGGCTGTGCCAGCATTTTTAGCTCTTTGTTAGCCTATATCTTTAACATTTGACTTTAAAATGAAACTTTTCCTCTTACATGGAAACAATCTGTAGTCATACCTATTTATAAAAAAGTTGCAAAACAAATAATTGTAATTATAGACCAATTTCCCTCTCAAACACTTCCTACAAAGTATTCGAGAAAATCATACATGAGCATACTTTCCACTATGTACCTTAAAAATAAACTTTCAGATAATCAACATGGCTCTATAAAAAATAAATCTACTGTTACTAATTTAGTAGAATTTCTTGGGCATGTTTCCCCTAAAGTCTCTGCCCAAGGTCAGGTTGATGCTATTTATTTTGACCAAAGTAAACCATTTGATTTGTGTAAGCATAGTATTATTCTTTCTAAGCTTGTTAATTACGGCCTTTCTCAATCATGTGTAAAATAGTTCAGCAGTTATTTGCATGAAAGATCATTCACTATTAAAATTGATTCACACACCTCAAATACATTTTTGTCCCCTTGTGGCATATCACAGGGTTATAATTTAGGTCCTCTTCTCTTTAATTTGTTTATTGATGACATTGGTAAATATTTGAACTCATCTAGTTATTTATTCTTTGCTGATGAAGTAAAATTATTTTAAATGATCAAATCAATTGCAGATTATGTAGAGTTACAAAATTATGTAAATGGTATTCTACAATGGTCTTTTGAAAATGGAATATTATATTAATAAATCTAAGATTAAATCTATAACTTTTACTAGGAAAACGAATCCTTTCTTTTTTACTTATAAATTGGGCAATGAAAACATAGTTTGCACCCTTTATATTAATGATCTTGGTGTTCTTCTGGATAACAAACTTTTTTTCCACTATCATATTGACCATGTAATTTCCCAGTCATTGAAATTACTTGGACTTATTAAATTTATTACATCATCATTTAAAAAAGTTGGCTTTTTTATGTCTGTACTACGCCCTGGTTAGATCTAAGTTAGAATATGCTACTGTTGCTTGGAATTCCATTACCTTAACTGACATCTCTTAGGTTGGAAAACGTTCAAAGAAAACTTGTCGCGTGAGCCGGAAAATTTTCAATCATTATTTCTATAGATAAATTTCTACTGGTTAAATAGATAATAATAACAACAGTAGTATTAATAATAATAATAATAAGCAGTAGAAGTAGTAGTAAACACCTGCTTTGGTCGCTGCACGGTCCAACGCGCTACTCTCGCAATAGACTAGAGTAGACTGTCGATGACAGCGAGACCGGGGTCCGATTCAGGTGCACTGAGGAAAGTTTTCCACTCATTCTCCACACAAATTCGGGTCCAATACCTGTAAATTCAACTTTCTTTATCACTAACACCTTAGCGTAATTAGTACATAGGCGTACAACCCGAACGGATAGTAAGACGTGGTGCTAAAAAAAATAGTAAAGAAACAATGAATGTGAGCCTTTGTAGACCTGCTATGTTCATTAATCATACTTCAATTTTTACCATCAATAAGTTAATTAAAATAATTTTAAGGTTGGCCCAATATTTCTCAACCTCCCTATCCTCTGTGATTCCTATCCACCTCTCCCCACTCGCATTCCCTCTCCCCCTTCTTGTAACCCACTTGTCTCAACACACTATATTTTAAAGTACAATAAGCTCTAGATGCCACCTTCACAATTTAAACCCTCCACCGCAAACCGCCAATGCGGAAAATCTTCTTATTCAAAATTTCCCAGAAACTCTTCATCCCCACAGTCAAGACCAGACACCACTCGTCTCTCAGCACACTATATTTTGAAGTACAATAGGCTCTAGATGCCCCCTCCACCGCGTGCCGCCAATACGGAACATGTTCATCCCCACAGTCAAGACCAGACACAACACCCAGCCCTTGGCCGTTAATTCATCAAGTGAAAGGGGAAAAACACATTTCATACCTTGAACCCGGTATCCTATGCTCGGTAGAAGACACGATACCGACTTAGCTTAGATTTCTGACGACATTGGTCACTCACACGGTGGCCATGAGGTCTTAGACGTCAAACTCGCTAAAGTCTGGTTTGCCGCTGACCCTGGGTTCGACCAGACTGACAAGCGTGCGAGCGAGCGAGCGACTGGGTGGCCAAACTGGTGAGCGAGTACGTGATTAGCTCTCGATAGTTGTTGACGAGGAGGCATAGGTTCGAATCTTGGCTCACTGAACTGAGGGTGGTTTTTGACCAATTATTTATTGTTGTGGTTTTCCCATACTCTCTGCGCGCTAATGCTGATTCTTATTTGTAAAGGCCTACTTTGATTATAATACTGAATTATTTTAACATAAGATATATATAGACAGATAGAGAGAGTTTATGGTCTTACCAATTAAATTAAGCCGTTAGTAGAAAGTGTGATGACTATAAAAAGGTCAAAAATCATGTCAAGATGATAAATTTTCCTAGCACTCAATGACCCAACATACAATAATATTGCCCGCCGCCTGTAAACTAGACTGTTCCGGCTCGAGCGCGTCGCTCCAGTCTGACCGTACCCTACGTTTGGTTTTTCTCTTAATTAACTTCCCACCTTGGTGGTACCCGATTGGTCTAATGCAGGCAGGTAAAACTTTCGTCCTGATTTTTCTTAATATAATCGTTGTAGAAATACAACATTTTAGATCTTCATTTGGACATTGGTCATTAATTGGTGGAATCTAGCAGTGAGGGTGGTGTGCCTAATTTGTGTGTGAGAAGGAACAAACGCCCGAGAGATCATGACTTACGGACACGCTTGTCTTATGAACTTTGAAAGTTACTTTAACATAGGCCTAATATTAAAGTCTAGCATTCACACCCTTGTCCCATATCTCGGAAGGGGGGTAGGGGTGGGGATAAATAGCAGCTCTTTAACATTATATATAATCTTAATTTTACTTGTATGACTAGAGTAATGATTTTAAAATTAAGTTTTTTTTCTTAAGATGGTGAGAATATAGAATTCCTTGAAATGTGGCCCCTGCCATATTTTCAATTTTCAATGTGGCCCCTGCCATATTTTCAATTTTTAATGTGGCCCATATGATCAAACGAGTCTGCTTTTTGGTGTCACTATCGCAATAAACTGGACTGCCGATGTTCGGGAGATCGGAGTTCGAATCCTGGTAGAATATACTGAGGGTGGTTTTTAACTCAATAGTTTTCCACTCTTCCTCTACGCAAGTGCAGGTATACTTCATCTAAATAAAACCTTCCTAATCCCTAAAACCATTATCGTAATTAGTTCATAAGCGTATAATCTGATCGGTTAGTAGGACGTAGTGTTTAAAAAAATTTCCTTGGTGTTGAAAATACTCTGAATCAAATCTAATCTACATTTGGTCGATGTTGACGTCCACACCTTCATCCGAACCGACCATTGCAACTCTACACCCTTGTGGATGGTTCTATTAATAGCCTACTCGGCCTGCTCCTGTTTCCTTTTCAAGCGAGTGTGATTTGTCTCTTTTGAGGTTGCCGGAACGGGGTTTTTCCAACTTTTCAAGTTGTTAGTTTGACTCAAACCCAGGTGGAGGTTAAAGGGGACAAATTTGCATTTGTTTAGGTTAAGCTAGGCTAAATAAATACACGTAGGGAAGGATGGGTGCAGCGAGGGGCGAGGTGGGGGGCAAACTACGTTATGTCCAGGTTAATCTAGGGCGAGTAAAAAAAAAAAAGCACACACACTGAAA
>CABFOV010008335.1:0-24001 GCA_902141375.1 Timema poppense
GTAATTAAAGATCTTTACATTTATAACAAAACTGTGATCTTTTACAAGTGTTGGCAACCCAAAACCTAAACATATAATTTTCCAACTGTCATCCAGGTAAAAACCTATTGTGAACGGAATATAACTAAGCTCTTATCAAGGGTAGGTTTTTCTCCAAGTATACCTCTTTGAAGTGCTGGTTGCCTGATCCATGGCGGAATACCACTAGGAGAAGAAGCAGCGATAATAGCCTTTATATATATAGTCGATTCACGGTAACTTTGTGTCTTTTCTGACATTTAAAAGTTAAAAAAAAGCCTCCACACAAATATGCAACGTCATTTTGATAAATTATTTTAATTAAATTCACTTATAAAAATGATCAAGCGGGTATCTAGGATTCAATTTCGGGAGAGGGTCCAGAGCACCAATCATATCGCAATGTAAACATGACGCATCTAAATTAAATTTTAGGTGTCACGGGGGTAATGCGGGAGTTGACCTCGGGGATGGGGCGTAGTGGAGGGGATAATACATCATCAGCTTTAGTTAGTTAACATTTAGTTAAAAGGAAATTTTAGCAACATAATAAAATAAAAACTCTTATTAGTTTCCAAGTCATAATTAGTGTAACTTTATTTTAGCATTTAATTTAAAATCTAATATTTGTGTTAGTAAATGAAACCACAAGCTTTTTGCGATGTATTGATTCTTTAGATATGTTCATAAGACAGATAGTACAAACATTTTTTTAAATTTATTTTTGTGAAATTAATTCGAGAATTTCATTATTATTGTTATAGTAATAATAATAATTATTGATATTATCATTACTATAAAATATACTGTAATACAGCACAAATAAACATAGTATTGCTATTGATGAAATAAACATAAACAAAATATTAAAATTTATCGCTCTTTCAAAAATATTATTTTCATCTAAAATTTTTGCTATAAAGGGTTTGACAAGATCTTATCAATCACTTATTAAATGTATATATTACGTGTTGAATGGTAAAATATAAAATTTTATTTTGCTCCTTTCATCATGTATCCCCCAAAATGTTATCCGTTTTTCCCCCCTCTACCCTGTTTGTTTGCCCCCCCCCTGACCCCCAATCCCTTGTGTGTTTAGATTCAGGGGTCACTGATGGCCTACAGTCTTATTTTCATAGTGATAATCTTATTTGATAGTTATGAAAGATTCTAGATCCACTTTTACGTATTTTTATGTCTAGTCATGTGATCTGCAACTGTACCTTTTGATAGATATTATTTATAAATTTGAAATAACACTAATAACATTCAGTAAATTTTTATAAATGTTGTCAGCAAAAAAAAGTTTGTGTTTGATAAAGGATGCTTACTGCCAATATTCTATTTAAGTTATTCCATTAGTTGTGTTGGAATGAATTATTGCATATAAACCTTGATACTTATCTTAGGAAACCAGAACAAGTCAGAATTTGTAGTCGGGTAGTTTTGTTAAAATATCTATATTTATTCTAAAAAAGAAAGATCAATACAACATGTACGTTATAAATTCTTTAGTACCAAAGCAGAATGACTTAATTTATTTACACTCTGAACAAACCCCAGTCCCGTTTATGTTGAGAGGTCAGTGAGGTGGACAAGATGGCTTGGAGATTAGGTTTAACCCTGGAGGAAGTATAGTTAGGTATTTATATACCCTTCGTAGTAAGGAATTAAAACTACTTGTGTTATGGTCGAGTTTTGAATGTTGCTGTCATAGGTTAAGTTAGTTTGTAAGTTTTATGTTCCTGTACATGTGTTAGTTCTGTTACACATATTATATTACATTTAGTTTAGAGTAGGGTTGTCAAACTCGATTTTCGATACCTTGATACCCTCGATTCTTACTGATATCGAAAGAATTGAGAATCGATCTTAACATTACTATTATCACTATTTCGATTCTTAGCTCTCAATAAAACTGGCAACTAAACAAAACGGCAACATTCATAATCGGTAATAATCGATTATCTCTCATATTAGTTTAGTTGCCGTTTCACTAAAATGCCGGAAAATTGTATATATACCGTATTGTTCCGAATATAATACAAATCTAACATTTTGAGGTGTTCTAAATGAAAAATAAATGGTATAGGATATAATAAGACCTGACATTATGACAGTAACAAAAGGTAAAAACTTAACAACTTTGACACACCCTTTTTTCAATTTTCAATGATTTTAATCTCGTAGTGCTTAGAATAAAGAAATAATTGTTAGTAACATAAAGTTAGACTTCCCAAATAAATACACTCATTTCCACTCTCAAACAACCCCTAAGTGGAAGAAAACATTGTAGTCATAAAAAATATAATTCAAGATTTTGATAGATGTCTGTGTTTCATGACTCACTGGATCAGAAAAAATGTTTTTTGAAATGCTGAGTGCTATCTCTCTTCCTGCCTGTTACTGGTACTAGTGCTGAAGCCCTTTTAGCAATCAGGATAAAACTTGATATCTATAGTTTTAATAAGGTTTCTTAGAGGGTTTTTTGAAATTATCTATCCAACACTAAAATTCTAATTAAAATTCGTACAACAGCATTGTTTATCATTTCAAACAAAATGGTGTATCTAATTTTACCATAAAATGACTTTGTGGGTATTTTACATAAGCATATATTTCTATTTTTATAAATTCTCCTCAACGCTTTGAGATACGAAATAACGTATCATTGTAAAGTTTTAGGACCACTAAAAATAAACAACTTTAATAATTAATAATATGTTTTTATAAAATCAACAGTGTCATAAGAACATGCAATTTTTAAATGAAAGTCTGGGAAATAGAGTAGCTGATTGTTATGCTATTTGGTGAATGGTTGTGAATAGTGAATATATCTATACGGCACAATATATTATTCAATTTATGCTCTTTTGTATGTGATGCTCTTTTTTCCACGATTTTCTGAAAATATCTATTATCTCGTTTCACATTTCTTACAAGTTTTAAGTAAATATCTCCATTTTTAGGTAATGGAGCGGGAAAGTCTATGCACCGCCCCATTTATTATCTTAGTCATTAGAGAGCATTCTAAGATAATTGAGGATTGTTTTAGTGGTGTTGTTGCTTCAGAACATAAAAAAAACCGTCACGGAAAAGGAAATCAACGATATGAAAATGGTGGATTATAATATTAATACACACAAACAATAAAACTGACACTGAGTAAGTATCCTTATGGTTCGAGATGGAATTTTCGAAAATAAAACACTTAGAACAGAAACATTTTCACAAGTAATTTCAATAAAAAAAACTTTTTATTTTTTTGAGCAACAACAAAAAGATGAAAAAGGAAGGGAGAATAAGTAATGGTTTGAATTACATTTTCTAAAATGGTTTGGGAAAGAAAACTTGGGAAAGCACTTCAGTTAGGAAATAGATGAATAAAATTTGTTCGAGTCTAAAGTCTCGTCTACATGCACCGTAACTCCTTTTGATTATACTCCTTAATGAGGCTACTTATAGGTATGCTAAGACGCGTTACAGACGTTCAGATATCCCGTGTTATTTAAGAAAGGGTTTGTAATATGAAAATTTAGTTCACGCTAAAATGGTGGAAGATGTCAATATGTTCCTTATTGATTAAAAACACCACATTTCAACTCCTATAATTATTCCATTATTTTATTACGCTTTACATGAAATGTCGAGATTATGAGATTAAAGAAAATGGCCAGAAACAATATCTTGCCTTCCTCAAACAAATGTTCATTTTTTTATCCTAATAAAAACAGATTCTAAGATAATTGGGTATTATTTTAGTGGTTTTTTAATTTTAAGAACTGTCACTCTCATAAATACCGTAGTATTAAGATATTTAACTTCAAATAGCTGACTGACGAAATATATTTCAATCTTGTTCATACAATCCGTTTCCTTATTCACATGATACCACGTCAATTTACGGGAAACTTTAATATCCTGTCCATATTCATTTTTCTGTCATTGGTACTTTAATTTCGACCTCATTGTTACTTTAGTTTATACTTACTATTGATTCTCAGGTACAAATATTTCTTATTTGTTAGAGGTATTTAACGTGCAGTTTCTGAAACGACTGATTTTATCAGCACACGGGAATTTCTATGAGCGAGAGTGAAAAGTTCTACCAATTTTACCGTGAAATGGATTTTCACAAACCTTCCAGGGTTATTTTACACGCCAAAATCAACATGGGACCGACGGCTTACTTCACCTCCGAAGTAAGTTGTGCAACGGATTTTCATCACTCAAAAAACTCCACCGATTGCGGCTGGGTTTGAACCCACTATTATTGTGTTCTGAGGCAATAACTTTACCCCAAGACCACTGAGGTAAATTAGTAGGTATCATTAGTAACGATGATCTTTATAAAATTCATGTTAATCCAACTAACCTCTACGTAGTCTTACGGAATACTGGACTTACGGATCAAAACTTGTATACACAGGACAATCTTACTGTAAGGTCTTATGACTGTACTTTATACAAACGGAATATACTTCGTATTTAATTTTGTAGATAAGCTTCTACCGAATCAATAATGAAAATCATCTCGAAGTATTTATAAAATTGGCTACTACGAAGATTACGATGCACATTCACATTCTTTGTTTTAATCCTTGTTTTGAGAATAATACACGTAACTAACCAAAATAAAATTATTTGAAAACAGTTTTTGTATGCTTGAATTAAAACTCCAATATAATACTTCAAAATAATTTGGTATTATTTTTAAAATAAAAAATAAATATATTAATGACATACATTTAATCAAATCATTTTCCTCAACACATTTTATATAAATAAATATGTTTCGTTTTGTGTCAATTTTAAAGTCAAGACAATACTGTTTTCATTTTGCTAATGTATGAAAACTATACCCTGATTTTTGTTGGAAGAGCAGTTTAGAAAAATTCAAACATATTCTTTTCGGCCAACATTGATAACATTTAACTAGATTATTTGCGTATAGCTCGAACGGGTAGAAAGACGGGGAGCTAAATAAATAAACTATATTATTAGGGTTATTTTATAAGCATTGGTAATATATATTAAAAGTGACAACTGACGATAGCATGACTTGCTGTATGAATATATTATATATTTTTTAGTAAATCTAGTAACTAAAAGATACTGTTCTTCAAACAAGAATTATACATTTTATAGTAGTTCACCTTTTCTTCGCTCAAGTCGCCGACAACTACAACCGACGCTATCACAGTATTACGTCCCAGTTTAAATGGTTATTGCTTGTTTTGAGTTCACATGATAGCTGGCCATTCACACGTTACTAATGGTCGACTTGAACTGTATTAATTAGGTAAACACCACCGTTCATGTGTACGGGACGTGATGAACTATGGATGTACAGTATGTACAGTAGCCCCATGACTTCTTTGGTGCTGATTGACAGCTCACAGCTGACTTCCGACAGTCAACATTTAGGTATATACCTAAATGTTGACCGTCAGAAGTGACAGTTGCTAAACACATGTTTTTGAAGATCATATAGTTCGGCGTAGGGATACATAATTTGTTCTGGTAACTTTTCAAAGCTGTCAGTCAGCACCAAAGAAGCCATGGGGCTACTGTAGATAAGGCTTAACACTACTGTAATGAACAACCACGGCCTCCTGTCATATTCGTGAAGTTGTATTAATCAGCGAGTGGAGGTGGTTAGAAGAGTGAGAGAGAAAGATGGAGAAATCTATTAATCTCCATCACGAAGTAGTATTGTCCAAGCACGATGAAAGTCACAGACTGCCGGATCCCAATGCCGTACCTTGGAGAACACCCACAAAACACGACTTTCGGCTTGTCATGTTAGATGCTTATTTTTACTATAACTACGTCACTGCCAACTGATTATATAATCACATGACTAATTTAACTGAATAACACTCTCCTCGGTGGCCGCATGGTCTAAGGTACTACCCTCACAGTAGACTAGACTGCCGACAACGGAGAGATTGAGATTCGGATCTCTGTTGGGTGTACTGAGATTTTTCCGAAATTGTTTTTCACTTTACCTCCATCGCAAATACGGGTACACTTCCTCTAAATGTAACATTCCTAATCCCTAAAACCATTAACATAATTAGTGTATAAACGTATAACCAGACGTGGTGGTAAAAAAATAATTCAGAACAGACTCGACAGTCAAACTAAGTCAGTAGTGAATCTGTCTTCTGTGGTAAAGGTTCTGGGGTTAAATTCCCGGCCATGACAGGAAATGTATCGCTGGTGGGCACGAATAATAAGGTGATGGTCTGGTTTAGTTTTCAGTTGACTGGAAGGTTAGGAAGGTTTCGAGTACTGGCCGGAAGCAATGAGGCGTTCTTTTCCTCAATGGTTTACATACTTTACCTCAATGTAAATATGGATACCATCCCTCTAAATTATAGCTTCCTAAACCCTACCCCAATTAGTATACATATGCTGATATACTTAATTAGTAAGACGCGTCCAACAAAAAAACAAACATAACAAATATTCTTCTTCAGTATTTTAAGAGTTAAATCATTTTATACAGTCAAATTATAACCAATTTGCCAAAAAAAAATCTAAAATAGTGTTTTTTAAATTATAATTTATGTATATTTAAAAATATAAGATGGTTATTAGAGTAAAACATTTAATTTAAGTTATATTAAATAAATTTTACCTTGAATAAAAAAACAGGCCTAATTATTGTTTAATAAATAGTTCACAATAATAATAATTAGTAATAAACAGCGACCACGTACACAAACCTTTGTATGAAATAAATACGATAATGAACACGTACCTTTGTACGAAATAAAGACGAGCATATACACAAAACTTTGTATAAAAGCGCCCACCCCACTCAACACCCCGTCAACACTTTTTAGAAGAGTTGTTGCCCCACCTCTGGAACACTTTAAATCTTGACTTCAAATATAATTATCTGCTCGTGGGTTAAAACCCAGCCGTGGTCGACGGATTTTTCTTTAGCGATAAAAATACAAACCACAACTTCTTTCGAAAATGAAATAAAGCCGTCGGTTACTTGTCGATTTTGGAATATAAAATAACTCTGAAAGGTATGTGAAAACACCTTTCACGGAAAAATTAGTAGATCCTTTCGCTCTCGCTCATAGAAATTCTAATGTGCTGATATAATTTATCGGTTCCGAAAGTGGACGTTAAATACCTAAAATAAATAAGTTAAAAAATAATAAATGTATCATTATCACTGATAAGACGCCACTAATTTATACTATGCTGACATTGTATAAACATCATTTGAACAACTGACAGAAAAAACTTCTTAAGTTTGTGCCATTATAATTTATAATATATTCTTAGTGGAGTGAATTTGAGTTTAACGACAAAGCTACTAGCATTCATAATAATCGTGTAACCAACTTGAATTGTGCCATGTTTCAGATCCTACAGCAGGGTTGTACAGAGTTCGTGCGGTGGACCGCTGGGACAGAGCTGGCCCCTACTCTACACTATTAGTTTATCCAGAGGCCACGCCCCCTATTGTAAATCAGGTGTGACTGTGGATGTCATAAACTCTAAAAGTGGCTGTTACATGTAAAAAAAAATTGAATATGAACTATCGAGACAAGCGGAATTATTGATTTACCCTTTTGTCGAAAGATAGGGCTAGTATAAAGTCATTTTAGAAAATGAATGTAATTTTAAATGAGTAGATTTTTGTGAAATAAAAAAACACTGATGATTCATAAGGAGACAGTAACGCTCCCAGCAATGATCAAGTTTTATCTTTCACGTGATGGCGTAGGTTTTCTAAACAGTACCTTTATCAACACACTGCTAACAGATGCGGGAAAATTCAGTTTAAGGTTCATATAAAGGGTATTTTATAACATGTAATATGCATTATTTTACCATTTATGTAATGGTATTGTGAACTTTGGTGGCCGCATGGTCTAGGGCGCTACTCTCACAATAGACTAAACCCCCGATGTCGGGGAGATCGTGGTTCTATCTTGGTTGGTTGTACTGAGGATGATTTTCCCTAAATGATTTTCAACTATTTCTCTCTCCGTGCAAATACAGGTACACTTCCTCTAAATCCAACCTTCCTCATTACGATACTATTAGTGTCTTTAGTACATACACGTATAGCCCTAATGGGTAGTAAGACTCAATGTTAAAAATAAATGTTCCTATGAAAATGAGACTATAATTACGGTGTACAGGCTTATACCACGATAATTTTCATTTATTTGTTAGGTCACCATAAATCCATAATGCACTTTAAAAATATCTATTAATATCAATTCTTTCTAAAGTAAACTATATTTTTATGAGCCCCGTCAAACACCAAAGTGAACACAAATTAGTCAGTTTCATTCTAGGCTATAAGTCATCCATAAATATTCGCGAAAACGTATTTACTCCTATTGGATAGGTTTGAGTTCAAATCTTGCTTGGGTGCACTAGAGATGGTTTCAGCTGTTTTCATTTATCATCAGGGTTTTTCAATACTCCCTCTATGCTAATGTGGCTTTGGCCTGTGCGTTTCCTATAAATTAATTTACCCAAATCTACTCTTTAATTTAAGTTGTTTATATCCTTGGTGGGTTTTTGCTCCACGTCTTAATGCTTATCCAGGCAATACGCATTAAATTACCCCAATTAAATATAAATGAGGAAGGCCGTTTAGAGGAAGTTTATATTTATAACCATTCACTTTATTCTAAGAGCTGCAAAATCTCCACTGAAACGTCAAAAATGAGCTAACTCTATCTTTTCCAGGGTGTTCTAAATTAAAAGCCCTAAAATGAAATGTTTTTGCTTAGACATATTTATTGATATTTTTCACCTACTCGTACATTTTGACGTAATGGAAATATTCTCTACTCAGGTATCGCAGGGTTTCTGTATGTCCACAACGCGTTTCAGCAATTAGGTTGGCGACCCCGTTGATAACATTTAACACTAAAATAAAATAAAAACATTGTACACATTTTTATTGAGAGCTTTTGTGTTTTTGTGTATACGATATTTTCTAATAAAAATAGATCTTCCTTCAGAATGTACTGCACAAACGCATCTTAACTCTGAATTCTTATAATTCAAATATATACCTTGATTGATACGAATAGTCTTTTGGATTACCGTTGGGAAAATACAAACATATTTTTTAAGGCCCTCATTGATAATATCTTACTTAATTATTGATAGTATTATGTTAAAAAATTTTTTAGCACCAGGTCTTACTATTCGTTTGAGTTATACGCTTATTTACTAATTAACCTAAGGTGCTAGGGATTGGGAAGGTTGAATTCAGAGGAAGTGTACCCACCTTTACGCGAAAGGAGATATGGAATACAAGTTTGAAAAAAACCCAGCATCAGTACACCCTACCGGGATCAAACCCCGATATCCCCGTCACTGGCAGTCTAGTCTATTACGATAGTAACTCTTTAGACCATGCAGTCACTGAAGCCGTTATTAATATGGTTAATTTTAATAGACAATTAGATCTAGTAAATTTTCTAGCTGTTAGATATATGTTCGTTCGTAAGAAAATTGTTGTATATATATGTAATAATTTACGTAGCTCAGTGAATGTATTGATGTCTTATTGTCAGCGTTTCCGATGTCATAAAAAAGTGGTCGAGTCTTTTAAAAATCTATATTTAGCTCTAAATTTCTACAAAATTCATAAAACGTCTGAGCTTTCTCTGGGCTGTGATTTGGAGAAGCAAGAAACTTGGCTTACGCTAATTTTCACCTGGACACAATGAATAGTAGATATTATTATCTCTGATTTAAGGCACCTCAACACTAAATTCTGTGGGGAAGCCTAACCCATTAGCATGCATTCCACAACTACTGTAAATGGTACGTTGACTTGACACCACTCAACTCAGTTGCTTACTACGCATGCGCTTATGGTTTTTAAAGGATAGGTCTATTACTAGAACAATTTGTAGTGTTTTGGTTTATTTTGGTGAAATACATCCTTGTGTATTCATATTAACGCCCATTCAATTTAATATGACTAAGCAGACTAATCTTAAAATTAATATATAATAATTATATTTCGATAACTGTGTTGAAATTTAAAATATATTTTTTTAGTACCGCATCCTACTTACCAGTCCGGGTTATACGCGTACAAATTAAAAACTCATAGTGAAGATAATTTTCCTGCCATATTTTAAATACCCAACAGATACTGAGGGGTTAGTGACAAGGAAGGTAAAGTTTACAGGAAATGTACTCCCATTCGCGTGGAAATTGAGTGAATAACCATTTAAGAATAAAACGCCCCAAATACACCAGCCGGGATTCGAGACCCTATCACTTAGTCACCAACAAATCAGACAAGACAAGACCCTATCTGGTGGCCACGTGGTCTAGGGCATCACTAGAGCAATAGGCAGTAGACTATACTGAAGGTGACAGGGAGATCGGGGCTCGATCCCGGTCGGCTGTATCACCTGTACTGAGGATGGTTTTTTCCTTGATGGATTTTTACTCTAACTACACGCAAATTTGGGTACAATTCTTCTAAATGCGGCCTTTTAAGTTCCTAACTCATCAAACTAATTATTACACAGGCGTATGACTCGAACGGGTAGGAAAACACGGTGCTAAAAAAAAAAAGCTAGGCGAACTTAACGTTTCACCCACGTGTCCTCTAAAGCGGGTGTGGTTTTTGTTCATGCCTGTACAAATATACTTTTAATGCATTAGTAAATGTTAACCAGAAGACAACTGTGTCCATTCATTCTTATAAAATATTTATTTTATTTTGTTTGTTGGTATAGATATGAGAGTTGACAGTCGAATCTTTGATGGAAAAATTGCAGAGGATGTACTCCTCAAATTTGCACCCAATTGACGCAGATATAAGAATGAATCGTAAACATTTGCAAAGATATGTGTGCAACGTAATCTGCAAGGGGAACAAACTAGATGATACATATAATATGTAACTTTTACTGTTGGTCCAAAGATAATCATTTAACTAAACCAATGGGGTAGGAATGAGCAAGGTAACATTTATATCAAATGTAGCCTAACCACATTCGCTTGAAGGGTAAATGGGTAAACCACTCATGAAAATACACCTCTTTAACACCTGGCTGGGACTTGAACCCATACCGGCAAACCAGATTAGATGAGCTTGACATTTAGTCCGCGTGCCTACTGGTATCGGTAGATGATGAATGATTAATTTTGGTACTGTGCAGATTCATGCAGTCACTAGATTAAAGTTTATAATCCTTGTTTTAAATTTGTTAATCATCTGCTTCAAAATCCACATCGAGGGACACGCGGACTAATGCGTCAACATTGTCTGGGTCTGGTTTGTTAGTGTTAGGGAGGTAAGGGTTCCAAGCCCAGTCGTGTACTGAGAGCGCGTTTTACTGAATGGTTCCCCCCTCCCTATCCACATAAAAATGTGGCTATATTTCCTATAAATTATACTTTTTTAATCACCACCCCGCAACTGTAAATACGTGGATATCTCGGACAGATGTGCATTTTTTTAAACCTTTAACAAATGACTTGTTAATATCTTAATCCAATGAGCTGAAAATTTAAATGGGATACCTTTTTTTTTTTTACAATGGATCAATATTTTAACACTAGTTGAAAAATGATACCTGGACGGGAGAAGTAAACCCTTGATTTTTGGCTAAGTGAAATTTATTTTTTCAGCTAAAAATATACAAAAATAACAATTAAATCATCGCAATATCAGCCCTTAATTTTAGACTCGACACATTTATTCTGGTAATATGCTGTATGTATGAAATTATAAGGTTTAATATATCTATAATTAATACTATTAAAAAACCCTGTAAAATGTATTTATATAGTCTGTGTCTGTTAGTATATATCTAAACATAACATATTCCTGGCACCTCAGACCATTTGACCTTCAATCCATGTATTTAGTTTGTTGCTTGTTTGCTGATATCAGCAATTAATTCAAAAAGTGCCCGTTAATAAACCCAATGAAAAAAAATAAAAAGGTTTTAAGGGTGAATTCAACACAAATGGAAAGGAAGAATTATATTTCGCACTCTTTCCACCAAAAGTTCTATCGATTCGTTCTTATTCGTCTCCCCACTTGAAATACCACTCCTGAACCACTCATCAAATATACAGCAAATAGGAAAGACATGCTATGCAATTAGCAACACATTTCCTTCAATGACGTAGCAATGTGTGCATAATTGAAGAGGCCATCGTGACGTCATTTTAGTGGCTACATGGTGAAAGTGCAGAGGCAGAATTTGTGTAACTTACATGATTTGGAGTGCATCAGAAGCGCACAAGGTAGGTGCATCAAAAGTGCACCATTGTTTGTATTTAGTCTCTGAGCCCTATATGGTACAACACCACTTGTTGACATCTGATCATTTACATTAGACGACTAGACTCGCAACTTCATCACCACTTTTTAAATTAATTTGCTTCTCTGTATAGTTCAATTTGACCTGTTCATTCACGAACGACAAATCTCGCTTTTAATTTGAGTTGTATTGAGTTGGAATCCTCTTCATGTCAATTACTTATTTCGAACTTATTCCCTCAACAGCTGTGTGAGTGATAGTGACGGGGACAAGTTAAGTCAATAAATTAATATTTTTCAGAAGATACGAGTATCGTGTTCGTGAATTCGTCAGTGGGAATTTTTAAAAGAAGATGTACTACAAGTAACTGCATTGGTTTGGTCTATACAATTCCACAGGCGAGTCGGATTCTTAGGATTGTAAGTGAACACTAGGTAATATTTAGAGATTGAAGAGAGGCAGCATAAGAATCATGTCCTAAGGAATTAATGTAAGTGGAAAGTGGTTGATAATTTGACTGAAAGACAAACTAAAATTATTAGAAATGTACTAATGGGCAATGACACTAATGAAGTTGCTAAAAAGGACGTCAATAATACAAGGCTAGCAATATATCGTGAAAGCATAAAAAGTATCCTGTAAAGCCAAAATCATTAGTCGAAGCAATCGATAAATTAAAATAAATTGAACTTTACACAAACTGAAATGAGAAATTTTGAAATGTAAAAGGTGATACAATTTTTGCAACTTGTGAAGCAAACTTAAAATTCCTAAGTAAAAATTCATCCACCATACTTGCTGATGGAACTCTCAATGTGTATACAAAACATTTATATCAATTTTACACTATTCATTCATTTGTCGATGGCGCATATAATCAATTTGTGTTTTGTTTCTTATCCAGTAAAAGTTTAAACATATATATATATATGACCCGCCTCTGTGACTTATTTAGCTAACGCGCAAGTTTCGTGTTGAGCTAGATTGCCGAGGATGGGAGGATCGAGGTTCGAATCTCATTCGTTGAATTGGGGTGGTTTTTCTTAAATTGTTTAACACGCTCCCTCCACGCAAATGTGGGCTCACTTCCCCTATATTTGACCTTCCCGAGTCCTAACCCATTAGAGTAATTAGTACTTAGGCGTATAACCCTAACGGGTATTAAGACTGGGTGCTAAGTATTATTATTATTATATAAAAATATGAAATCGTATATAAAATTGTGTACTGGCCAATTTACCCCAGAAGGTTTTATTTTGGATTTTTAAAAGTCTCCTCATCTCGACATCTAAATAATATTTCCTGATGCCACCATCAAGGCTTGTTAATTTAAGCTAGAGAAAAATTGGTATGAGAAATTGTCAAGCTAGGAATTAAGCCAAAGTACAATAACCCAAACTTGAAAGAAGGTGACTGGTTGAACAAAATGTTTGGTCTTCCATATCTAAATAAATTATACGGTAGCACCACACAGACTTTCTCTTTTATCTTAAAATGGAAACATTTATTAGAAAAACTATTAGGATTTGGGAAGTTAAATAATTTACACTGTAGCAGAAACACTACAAAAAAAGAGAAAGAATGAAATAATATACACTTTTTCAGAAACATTGAGAAAAGAGCAACCAAAGCGCAAAACACTCAATGTCATATTCCAAAGATATTAATAAAACATTAGTTATGTTTATTTATAGCGTAGAAACTATTGGGTCTAAAAATATATTAAAAATTAAAAATAAATTTATTTCATACAGCATTAGAACTTTAAAATTTTAAGTAAATTTGTATCTAAAATAATTGCGTAGATGTGATCAAAATTGGAAATTTCCGCTTCCCTAAAATAACCTTGAAGTAATTTTACTGGAAAAACGAGAATTGATGATTTGTTTTTAATGTTAAACAATGTTTGGATACAAAATTAAATTAAAATCTTAAGAGCGGATTCTGAGAAATCAATTTTTAAAAATCTTTTTATCCTTCAGTAAAATAACCTTAATTTTAGGGATACCCTAGATACCTAATTCCAAAAAATACCCGGGAGAACTTTATGAAAACTCTAGATACGAAGTTTTAGTTCTAGCCTGAGGTACAGACAGACAGACAGAAAGACGGCATCGCGAAAACTACTTTTTTAGTTTAAGGGGTCATAAAAGTCGACGTTTACCAAAATATCGAGTTGGATTTTTTTTAACATTCACAGTACTTCTGTGAGATAAAGTTAAAAGGAGGAAATTGACAGTGCATTTATAGATATATTTTCGGAAGCACCATATAATGAAAAACTATTAATTACCCTTTGACGGTTATATTTGATAGAATTACATTCAAAGTGATAGCTCGTTTCCACCATCACTGTGGGCACAAGAACTTGATATAAATCCGAGGACCAAAAATAGCGTAGACAGTATTCTGAGTCATTTGAAGGACAAATTTTATTGCCATCCATCCATCGCTGTACTTTGTCAAAGGACAGTTTGAAGTTAATACAAGTGAAGACTGACTTAAAATTAAAAAGCAACTAGGTCCACACCTGTCAGCGCTACTCCCCGTATCTGAAGAAATATGAACCTACTTAACATTTATGGCCAGATTACCAAGGAAATAAATTATTTTAGTTTCTTAACTTCAGTTGGCAACAATTTATATTTAGGGCTTTTTAAATATGTCCTTAATTGAATTAAGTTCTCTGAAAATCTTAATTGAATCGTTTAAACATATGTAATTTATTAAAAAATATATTAAATGTAAATCTTTTATTCATTTAGACATTGAAAGAAATTCATACTCATTAGTAATTTTTTACTATCCATGTGTAAAACATAAGATTTTTTTGCTAGTAATTAAAGTAAATGTTTTAGGCTTACTAAAAAAAAGAGATATTTTAAATAAATATTGTCTATATATATGCCCTCAAATTAAAAATAGCCCTACACATGCAATTATATGCAGGATAAAAAAATACATTCGATGCTTCTCAAATAAATTTACCTATTTATGTACGATTCAGAATTAAAGAGAAGTTTAGATTTAAAATATGACATGCCATAAACATACTAGCCCTAGTATATTTTCTCCCCAAATGGGTGTTGACTGGTTATGGTCATTTAGATCTGCTGACCCTTATTTTTTAGTGGGTGTGATCAGAAACTAACCATTTGACGTGGGTGTTCCTACGGTGCCTAGAGCTATCATTCAGTCAACGGGTCAAACAAACAGCACATTCGGGAAACAAACCAAGCCAACTCTTATTGAATCTGGTACAGATCTAATCTCCTGTGTGTTTTAAAGATCCTGGAGGAATTTCATGAAATGTGGGTGATGAAAGCTCAAGAGAAGCGATATTAGGATTTGGGAGTTATCAATTTAAGAATAGCTCTCTTTATGAAGTAAGCCGCGTATTACTATTAGTTTGGGATTTCCGCACATATACACTAATCAATAAGGATGATAAAGTTATAGTTGTAGAATAAATGAACCCAAACTTTCATTATGAGATATTGAGAGAATATTTAAGTTAAACCATTCTTAGTACACACGACCGAGATTCAAACCCTGATCTCATCACTACAAATTCAGTATATTGTGACCACACTGAGAAATCGCACGTGGGAAAGACCACCCCCCATTATACTCAACCAAGATTCTGTAGCCTCGATCTGTCCATCACCTACAATCCAGTCTTTTACGAGCCTGACATATTAGACCATGTGGCCCCCTTGTTAACTAGGCTGGATTGTTAGTAGCGGGAAGGTCAAAGTTCAAATCTCAAAGCTGGTAGTATCCTCATCTGGTATTAATTACTGTGGTTTCCCCATTCCCTCTCTAAGTTATTGCAGTTAAATCCTCTAGCTACCCTCTTCATTACTTTCCCAGAGATTAAGCCACTATGTTAAAATGAATGAACCTAATCAAAAAATTAGTACGATAGCTAAAGTAAATATTTTTACCAAATGTGCATAGGTCGCGCCAGCGACCGACAATTTTTTCACCTTAGCTCTTCTGAAACAAGTTTTCATCCCGTCCAAGGCTAAAGTTTTGGAAATATAGTCTTCTTGGTCGAGGGTTCTTCAGTCTCCAACCCCTCCCCCCCTCTTTGCCGATGTTCCCTCCCCTCACATCTTGGCGTTCAGAACTTCAAACCAAACTTCTGGATACGCTCTGAAGACCATCGTATATTTGAAATAACGCCCAAGTGACGTCACAGAAGACCAGGTTTGAGGGACGAGGGGGCTCAAGTGGTTTATTAGAGAGAATTATAGGTGACCCTTAGCCAGGTGGTACAATTAATCTCGAAAAAAGGGGGTGGGAGTTAAATCCACAATTGAGTGCATGAAGGACGTTCAGCCGTTAAATTTAATAACCTCATCACCTCTCTAACAAATTAAATGTTTACAGATTTTATTTCCCTTGAGGTGAACGAAGACATTTATCTCAAATTCAGCTTCCTCATCGTGTTACCTTGTATCAAAGTTGTCCCAGCCAATGCGGTATTTACGTAAGTAACCAGTAGGTATGTGGTATCGAAAGAAAAGTATCGATACTGTACTCATTTAAAATATCGGAAGAAAAATATCGATGCCATACTAGTATCTAAAGAAAAATATCGATATCAGTAAGTATCGGTATCGAAATTTTAATCTGAAAAAACATGTTTTATCACGTAATAATTTCAACTTTTCCTTAGTAATAATTGTATTTTCATGTGTATTTAAAAACTGGAAATTATATTGATCTAACCATATTATAGTAGAATTAGGTCTATCGCGTCTATGTTATGTGTTGGAACTTGTAAGGTATTGATAGATAGTATTGAATAAAGGATAAGGGATTATAAAAGGTTTTACCATACCAGCTTTCAAAATGTCTATGAAAATCTAGCAGGTGGAAAGTTATTTATCAGCTAAATATAATTAGTAAATATTTTTAAAATCTATTTTGTACCCTTCTTTAACCATAGTAAACATTTAATCCAAGCATGAGCGAAAATAACAAAAAAGTTGTTTCTTTCGATACCGATCCGATACCGGAGTGTGAGTACTAATATCAGTAAAAGTATCAGAAAAAAGTATAGAGTAAAATTATACTAGTATAAATAGGAAAATATCGATATTAGTAAAGTATCGATACTTTTTCACATCCCTACTAACCGTGCAAATATAAAATGTTTTACCTTGACATCTCCTTCACTGGCAAACCATATCAGACGAGATCGACGTCTTAGTCCGTGTTACCACCGATGTAGGTATTATTAGGCCTAATTGTTATTAATATGGAAGCAACCAGTTTCGGTGGTCACGTGATTTAAGGTGTCAGGTTCTCAATCAGCTGGATTGCCGGTTTGTGTGTTCGTACAGTTAATATCTAGAGGTTAAATAATGTATGTTACTGTAATCTCTCACCTGTCACATTTTGATTTTATTATTATTTCTCTACATGTTTCTTCATGTCCCCCCTTTATATTTTGTATCTTCATTTCTTTTCGTGTTCTATTATTAGTTATATATCTTTATATATATCTATTTATACTATCTATCTTTATTTATATTTTTCTCAATTTTATACTATCTCTTTTTTCATTATTTTCCTCTTAATTTTACATTTTTCCCTCTTTTCCTATATCTTAGTTTTCCTTATATCCTAGCTTTCTCTTTCTTTCACACGATTCTATTTTGACATAGCCAATATGCTATATAAATTATTTCAGAATTTATTTTGCATACCTGAAGGGGAATTGTATTTTAAAAGTCTCTTTGAACAAGATGATAGTTTATTAAGAACGTTTTCCATAAAAAAAAAAGCAAACGGAGCCGTCTGTATGGACTAAAAGTTTATTAAGTAACCCTTCCTCCCACCCTCCCTCCTCCTATCACAACTTCGGGACATTAAAACCCCTACATCCAGCCTCTTATAAACTGGCCTCCACCCCTTCGTTCTTCCCTTAACTTTCTTTTGAAACAGCCCTTAGTGCAAGTTGCCATATTCTAAAAGCTATACCGTGATGAAGGTTCACCGAGTTTTCAGAAATAAAACTGACCAGTCAACGAAAAGATTCCAGGTCCTGGAATCTCGTCCAAGTCTTGAAGAAGAGTAGTGGGGAGAAGGAGAGGGGCTTTGGGGTTGCATTTTTTTTTCTCTACTAACGTATGGCTCAGAAGGGATGGTTGAAAGGGGATCTACAGATATCTAGTTCAAAGTAAGACGAGTTTTCAGACAACATGAAGATAATTTTACTCTTGATGACATTCTGTCCCGCTTTCATATGCTTAAGGTGGGCTCATAATTGTCTATTAAGTTTTTCGTTCATATTTAGTTTATATTTAGAAGAAGGAAACCTACCCGCATTTGCGTTGAGGTAGGTTGGGAAGTAAAGGAAATGTACCTATATTCACGTGAAGGAAGAGTGGGAAAACATTTATAAAAAAAACAACATCTTAAGTTCATACATTCGGGTTTCGAGCTCCGACCTTCAAATCACTGGCAAACCAGACTATATGAGCTTTACATTTAGTGTGCCCACTAATTCGAGTATCTTAGTAAAGGACTAATTTAATAATTATATGTATATAATTCATGACATGTGGAAAATTACTTTACTAAACACTCAACCGTAGAGCCTGGGTATAATTTTACTATAAGAACAAACCCGTGACTTAATAAGGTTCTGGTAGAAAGAACAGTAAATGACAAGTCACAAACGATAGTAAAAATACT
The DNA here is from genome assembly GCA_902141375.1 of Timema poppense. Taxonomy (NCBI): domain Eukaryota; kingdom Metazoa; phylum Arthropoda; class Insecta; order Phasmatodea; family Timematidae; genus Timema; species Timema poppense. The sequence continues at coordinate 19,029 of CABFOV010008335.1, forward strand.
TTTATATATTCATATATCAAGAAATATTATATATCTTTTGATGTATGATATCAAAAACATAAATAAAGTAGAATGCTATCAATATTGGCCACCGAAAAGTTTTGTTTGCATTTTGTAAAATTGTTCTCCCTACCAAAATCAGATTATAGTAAATGTTTTCACAAACACAACACCATGAAACTGAACTAGTAGGGTTATCAGTAAATTATCTTCCCACCCCCTGTTCTCTTCCAGGGGAGAGGGAGCAGAGTTTATATATATATTACACAGGCTTTACTTATGATTCTCGTGACCAGTAACATAGACAATGATTTATCAAAATCATACTTTGTTTGTATGACTTAATATTTATTATCAAATACGCGAGTCTGACGGGTCTCTAATAATAATTGTTTTGTAGAACGGACACAAAGTTCCGATGTCCATGCACATAACATAAGCCCGTACCAGTGAGTAGGATCCCGGGTTCGATTCCAAGTGCATCCAAACAGTCTATCATTGTTGAAATTGGGGCCGGGTAGGATAAGTTTTATATCGGTTCTAAAATCAAGTAAGTTTTTAAGTCATATGGTGCTATAATCAGTTGGTTCAAACTATGCTCGCTAAATATAACAAATAAACAAAGATATCCCACTCAAAATCGAGCTAATGTTCCGTAAACTTGTTATCAATTACACTAGCACCCGCTTTGATGGCACACATGGTCTAAGGTGCTATTCTCATAAAAATACTAGATTGCGGATGTTGGGAGATCAGAGTTTTATCCAGGTCCGGTGTATTGAGTATGTTTTCCCTCGCCGGTTTTTCCACTTTGCCTACACGCAAATGCGGGTACATTTCCTCTTAATTCAACNTTTTATCCAGGTCCGGTGTATTGAGTATGTTTTCCCTCGCCGGTTTTTCCACTTTGCCTACACGCAAATGCGGGTACATTTCATCTTAATTCAACCTTTCTTATTGCCAAGCCATTACGGTAACTAGTAAATAGGTGTATAATCCAAACAGGTAGTAAGGCGCGGTGCTAAAAGGGATGGATTTAACTTTGGTTCACTGCTTTTGACCCGCATGTAAGGTACACTTAAAAAAAAACCGAAAGAAGGGGAAGGTTTTGTAAACATAGCCCGAGGAGAAAAGCCCCATTTAACCTAGAAGTGAGGGTGGAATACTCTCGAATAGAGTGAAGCTATATTACAGTACCAAGAGGGTGGGCGTGGAAGGGTTGAGAGGAAGATAAGTTTCACTCCAACTCTGCAACATAAGGTCATGGCAGAAGGGCATGATGGGGGTGGAGGGTTCCTTCAGAACATGTCAACCTACCCCCTCCTACCCCCAAATTCTCTTCAACGTCATTTCCCCTTTCCAAACACTAACCCAACCTCTAGTCTGAGACGTCCCTCATCGGTCCTAACTTCTGATTACGCAGCTCTAATACCGGCTGAAGTTGGGAAGAACTAATTTCTACTGCTGTTCAAAGTCATTCAGTTCACTGAAATGAGCAGTTCGTTTCTATGTTTTTAGGTCGTGAACTATTGAACTACATAAAGGATTTACGGAGTCATAAATAAATAAACCACGTAACCTTTTTTCCCCTTACGATTATTTATCCCCCTCCAACCATATAACTCCATTAAGACATTATAGTTCACCCCTACCATCTGTGACACGTAGCTTTTCAAATCAAGAGGGAATGCCATTGTTCCATAAGGAATATTTTGTGACACTAAAAAAAGGGACTCAGATTTAATACTACTCGTGATTGGAAGTTAAATATAAATATGTTTGATAACGGGGAAAACATGAACAATAAAATTATTTTTTTCAATATAGAACTAAATTAATAGATCTGTGTTACGTAACACTGTGATTTACTCCATCTCCCTCGTGTAACATCATTTAGACATTGGAGCTGGCCCCTCTCTCCCTATCAACAGCGCTACGTGGTTACTGGAGGATTCCTTACAATTATTATTATACTAATATAAAACCACATGGCTGACTCACTCACTGACATTAATGTTTACCCACTTTCAGAGGAGATAGAAACTTGAAATTTGGCAAACTTATAGCTTATAGCCTGTAACCAACGGGAAAATTCCAAAAAGTTTTAAAAATTTTAATTTTTAACCCCCCCAAAAAAATTCAAAATGGTGGAGAAACTTTAGAGTCGGTGCGGACCTTTCTTTTGAGGTCTCTTGTGGCTAAACGTTAAAACCTATAAAAAACGGCTCTGAAATAAACAAAAGAGATTGTGTGGACAATGGGAATGGATAGCTTAAAAACTGCTTAATTCTCTACATTAGCGTATAACCCGAACGGGTAGTAAGACGCGGTGGTAAAACAAAAATAAAAAATGTTCTATATTAAAACAAAGACAGTGAACTAATTTCTTCCTGAATAATATGTTTGTCACGAATTGTCAATAAGTGAAGGTGAGAATTTAACTTAATTTAATTTAATTTAATATCTGCTTCTGTAGTCGAATGGTCTATGTCGTCACTCTCACTCACAATGGACTGGACTGACGATTATGGGTAAGTGGGAGTTTGAATCCCAGACGAGTTTACTGAGAAGAGTTTATCCTAAATGGTTTTATATTATCCATCCACACAAAGGCAGGTATACTTCGTTATATCTAACACATGAGGGTGATTATTACAGATACATATAACCAAAACAGCTCGTGGGACGCGGTAGGATAAAAAAAAAAGGTTAGTTGAAATTAAATTTTAATTAGCTGCATTAAAAAAAGGTTCGAACATATTTGATTGATTAGTGATCATTGATAAATTTAAAATGGGATCATTCTCATTCATAATCATTGACTTACAAAAAAATATTTCACATTAATCATGATTCTATGAATACGGCTCGCACAATTAGTGTTCTTTTACGCGAGTCATTTTTAAACCACAGCGTCACGCAACAAAACGTCATAATTTTACACGAATGGTCACATTTGAGCCGCTTTCTAGCCTCAGTCAATCCACTAGGATACTATAATACTAGCTCCTTCAGTGGCCGCATAGTCTAAAATCCCTTACACAGATTCTATATCCGTAGTCCATGTCCCTGGTCTATAAGAAATCCTACTCGCGATTACAGAGTCAATATCTGTAATCACGTGACCGTTTCAAACAATGAGATAGTAAGAGACTTCGTCCAATCAAAAAAATCGTAAGAAAATAGCAAGGAGCTCGCGTCAAGCAGTCAGCTGATCATAATATAAGAATTAAATAAAATAAAAACAACTTTGTTGAGAAAAATTACAGTATATACTAAAATCTAGGTAAAGTACAATCACAAGACATATATTTATAACTAGATTTTAACTATCAAACTTAAAATAAATAAGTCTTCGCAAGGACCTGAAAATGCAAAACGGATGTACTAGTATTTTGGGTGAAAAAAACAAGGACTTTTAATATTTTTAATAATAGGGGCGTGGACCCTACAAAAGAGCAAAGCCGAGAACTTGGTATTTCTCAGAAAACATTTTCCTAGAAGCCGCTCTTCCCGGGGTGTTTAGATTTTTATAAAAATGTTTCTGAAATAGCTCCCCGTGTAACCATATTTTCATTATGTATATGTTTCCATAGCGACGGATCCTCTCACTGCAATTCGTTCTTTTATTTCAAAGGGCATGCACATATTTACTCGGCTGTGATTGGGTAGTCCGTATAAACTAGTCCGTAAAAAGTGAAGTTGGGCAACTTCTACGGAGTAAGGACTCTGTGGCCAGAGCAATATGATATTGGGGCATCGATTTCTTACGGACCACGGGCTACGGACCATGGGCTACGGACCATGGGCTACGAATCATGGACCTACGGATACGGAGTCTGTGTCGGGACCTTAAGGCGTGACTCTTGAGTTAGACTGGGCTGTTGATGACAGGGAGAGCGGGATTCGAATTCCGGTATACTGAGTATTTTCCTCAAATGTTTTCCCACTCTCTTTTCACGCAAATGTGGGTACACTTCCTCTTAATTCAGCCTTCTTTATCTCTAACACATAAGTGTAATTAGTTCATATGCGTGCAGCGTAAAACCCGAACGGTCATTAAGACGCGGTGCTAAAAATAAACAGGGGAAGGGTATTTATTCGTAAAGGCTTTGATTATAATAATGAAGTATTAACATATCTGGTACACAGCAGACTGGGGAACTCTGATGGTAGTAACGCATTCAACCACCAAACTCTGTAGTCGACACGTGAATGTGAGAAGATAACTTAAGTAGCTGTTAATGCAACTTTTTTAATAGTGTTTCTGGTGTTAACGTCTTAAATTGAACTAAAGTGGAGTGTCAATTTTAAAACTTGGTATATTTCGATTGTATTAATTTCATGTTCATTTTAATTGTTGAGAATAATTCTGGGAAAAACAAAACAAAATTTTCCATCTCACATTTTTATTCAATACCCGTTTGGGCAATCCAGAGGTAGGGATTAATGTAAACTTTTAATAAACTAACAAAATATTGTACTATTAATAATTCTTTCACATAATATTTTATTGGAAACATTAACATTTCATTGTAATCACGTCTTGTTCTATAGTTTTCTGCACCCTAAGAGTGTTACATCAAACATATCTACGAAAATTATCATCGTCATCAACTGTTTCCAGCCTGTGGCCGGGTCAGTTTAGTAGAATACCTCCATCTTCCTCTATTAGTCAATCACTATTCCTCCTTCAATTTTCTCCGTTCTTCTCCTCTCACTTAAACACTTTTTGTTATCTGCTCCTCTTAGCTCTTTCTTGGCCTCCCTTGCGGTCCTTTTCCTACATAGTTCATTACCAACATTTTCTTCGGCATTCTCTCTTTTTCCATCCTCATTACATGACCATGCCATCTCCGTCTTGCTTACTCTACTACCTCATGTACTCCTTGTAGCCGGGGTTCAATCCTCGGTCCCGGCAAAGATTTATCTGATTACCAAACCCTTCCTTCACCTCTGACAAGACATCTTGT
>CABFOV010008336.1:0-23996 GCA_902141375.1 Timema poppense
TTGGTCTGGTAACTTTTCAAAGCCGTCAGAAGTCAGCTGTGAGCTGTCACTCAGCACCAAAGAAGCCATGGGGCTACTGTAGACAAAGATGGTGGCAAAATACGCTTACATCTTTTACAATCGTTGTACCAGCCCAAGTATCAGCGTTTATCTAAAGTCCTTGCATGGGTTACTACCCTTACTCGGTAAACAAAAAAATCGACTCACCGTCAGAGTCGAAACCCTGTTCTGTTTTCATTCTCGACGACGCTTGCGGTAAACACAATAACATTCAGGCCTGTTTCAATGTAGGTATCACAGGGCTATAGACAGTTTCTGTGTCAGACCTACTCGCGGAAATACCAACAATATAGTTTCGAGTTTAAATGTGGTATCTACTTTTTTTTAGAAGAATGTCTTAATTGATTTAAAAAAACACTGAACCAATCTTAATTATTGTATATGTATTGTATAGACTAAGTAGCCCAAACCATTCGTGAATATTATTTTACAATAATGAAATTAACGTGTGATTCTCCTCGCCCATTCAGGTGCATTTCCTCTAATCAACTGCCATCCCCATCCATACCATCGAAAACTACCAAATACAGTAATAATAATAATAATATTTAGAACCGCGTCTTGCTACCCGTTCGGGTTATACGCTTAAAGTACTAATTACTCTAATGGATTAGGACTTGGGAAGGTTAAATTAGAGGAAGTGAACCCGCATTTGCGTGGAGGGAGAGTGGAAAACAATTTAGGAAAAACCAACTCCAGTTCACCTGACCGAGATTCGAACCTCGATCTCCCCATCCTCAGCAGTCGAGCTTCAACACGACAAGCGTGTTAGCCAACTACGCCACCGAGCCGGGTCCAAATACAGTAAGTACTTGATTAATAAACAATACGACACAATCATACATAAATTTATCATAACTATTATTGAAAAATCAATCATCAGTAAAATACCCCAAAACAGCTTTTTACCACAAACACAATTATTAGGCACAATACACCGATTTTGAACCAAATCATTAAAGCTCGTTTTAAAATATTTCAAGTTAAAAAAAAAATCACTCATCGCTCATCAATAAACCAGCCCTCAACGCTTATTTTTACCGAAAAAACAGATATATGGTGTTATTTGGGAGGGCAATTAGTCCATATATATTTATTTTAATCAAAATAGTTTGAGCCATTTTCAAAAAATATGGAATTCATAAAAATCACTTATCAGTTAACTACCTTTAATTTGAGGGCGAGAGTCAAAATTAAAAAAACATCCTGAGGTATGGTCATATCTAGATAATATAAAGTTCTGAGTTCAAAATGGTTTTAATATCTTGCACTTTTATGAGACGCTAAACTAGCACTAAGAATGATACAATACCAGTATCGATACTTTTCTTTTGATAGCAGATATTTTAGTATCGATACCAACCAACCTTTTGATATTTTAATAATATCAGTACTTTTTACCCAGTATTGAAAGATTTTAATCTACCTACTTTTCCTTTAGTTTTCCGATCATTTATTAAATGTATTCATCTTTTCTTTATTTTTATATCGCTAAATGAAAGTATCAATCAGTGGAGGCTACAGACATATTTCTCAGGGAGGGCATAAAAATAATTAAGCTAATTAACTATGTAAAATTAATAGGCTACCATTTTCATTTACATAACATTAATATGATTTCCTGAAAAACATCGCACACAAAAATATCTATTTACCTATATACACCTATATACTTACCCCTATGCCCACCTAATTATGCATTTTAACTTGCATTTTTTTACAAGAAATAAATAACTGTCCTTGCCAGGTTAGCTAAGTAATATTTTTAAACTTAAATAATTTTGATGGCAAAACCATATTATTCTTATATACAAAATTATTTTTAAGAAAACCCCAAAACTATGATATTTAGCAATGAATGTCTTCATAGAATCAAAAGTCCTAGTAGAATTTGTTGCAATGATAAGTATAAAAACTGTTTTTAAAAATGCAATATTATGGATTAGACAAAAACTAAAAGTTTTATTTCACAATCACACACATGAAAAGTTTATTTTTCGGTGTTAAGAATTGGCTAACTCTTCAATAACGAGTTTATTGAAATCTGGTATTGAACGGATTAGATATTCATAAATTGACAACATGGCTACAGAGTTCAGACGATATTTTTGCATAGAGTTTTTCAAAAAAGTTTTTATTCTTTTAAGAGTCAAAAAGCACATTTCATTTTTTATACTTGTCATTGAAAGTCACAATTATTTTCACAAGCATCACAGATTCTGAAAAAACTGATTTTAAATTGTTCTTTAAAAAATCTACAACAGGGCACATGTCTCTTTCTTAGAATACAATACTTGAAGTTCTGTTTTCAATGAAAGGAAAAGCTTGAATGGTGATCAAGGAGTGTTCATCAGGACATTTTTCATTGTAGTTTTCAAAATCTTCTGCCATAAAAAGAAGGGCAACTGACAAATGATTGTTGAACTCGAATCTACATTTAGCTTGGTTAGTGATGATATCACACACCTCAATAGCTGATAGCCTATTGTGCAATGGACTTCCATCTTGTCTTCTTTTCTTGCTAATTGGGGGTTCATTTTCTCCAGTAGATTCAATTTGATCCCTAGAGAAACAATTCTGTATTTTCTCATTCCCAGCACCAAAATCAGATGTAAATTTCTTAACTTATTTTCCTCCTGTGGATCTCATTGAATAACATGTATATGTCAACGTGTGGAAAAAGTCCAACCAAAATAAAAACTTCTCATCTTGCAATACTCTAATGAACCCTGAGGCAATTGAAATAGTTTGTGTCTGCCTCTCGGTCTCTTAGCCCCGTATACTCTCAAAACATTATACAAGGTTGTATTTGTGTTTGTAAATAATATTCACGCTTCTACTTTGAAAATTCCATCTTGTAGGGACAGATTGCGGTAGTTTTTTTTATAAACTATTTCATTTAGAACGTCAGTCCTTTTTGGGGAACGGTTAAAAAAATAGAGCAATCCCTTGAATGTCAGAAAATAATATTTTGGCTTCTTTCGAAGCTGAAATTGCTTGCTGCATAGTTAAATTTCTTTGGTGCAGATAGCAATGAACAAAATTTGCGCCTGTATAAGTTTCTTTAATCCTTTGCTCAACATACCTGTTGTTCCACTCATTACAGTGGTGCCATCTTATGTCTGGGCTTAATTAGTTTCCCTGGATTCTTATCTATTCCCAGAACACTCACAAGTTTTAATATTGCTGAACTTCAACCTTCAGCAGTTCGATCTGTGCGTGGGAAATAGCTCCAAAATCTTTCAAAATTTGACCCTTCAATTTGGTAACGAATTAGCCTATGTTATACATCTGTGTTTTGCATGCTATGTCAGTGGTTTTATCCACTTGATCTGCAAAGCACTCCATTTTTTCAATTTCTTCTTTTATATAAGAATGATTATCATTTTGTATTATTTTTGAATTGCCTTTGAAAATATTTTATCTTTCCAGATGTTCTTGTACTACGTTATCCAATGATGCAACAAAATCTAATAATCCTCTAAAAACTCTCGTATTTAAACTTTCAACAATTTCATCATGGCCTCTTAAACTCAAATATAAAAACAACAACATTTGAACAATACATTATATGGGAAATTAAGTACCTGTTTCTCTCCACTAATTCTCGCTGTATTTGAGCGACTTCCTGTAACTTTAATCTAATTGCTGTCTTATGTATATCCGCCTCAGCATTGACCGATTCATTTAATTTTGAAAATGTAGTTTACTCAACAAATGCTTTTTTATTTTTTCAAGTGTTTGAGATCAACTACACCTGTAGTCACCCACGTGTCTGTAGAGCCGAAAATAGTACAACAAAAACACTTTTTTTTTTCACACCCTGAAATTCAAGTAGCTTTTTCATAAAGTTTCGGGTAAAACTACAACTTTATGACTGCTAAGATAAGTACGTGATAGGTTAAGTTGTGGTTTGGAGGGCCAAGTTTCTTTATTTCAAGTTTTTTTTATAGTATAATGGCTTGCCCGCTATGTCCACAATAGTGCTCATTGTTGTTTGAACTCTGTTAATATAAATTACACAAAAGAGGAACTCAGAATTAATATTAATTAAAAAAAAGCACTCCAGTTATTATTGTCATAACCCATTCTGTGAACTTAATTAAAAACAGAATCAACTATATTTTTTATTGTACACATACGATTCGATGCACAACATTTATAGACGTTAGTGTGGTGCGCCAGACATCACGTTATCCTCTGTCCCTCTGAGTGAAAGGCAGAGAAAGAACTGAAAAATAATAATTTTGACCTTGTAGAGAAGGGCGGTAGAAGTGGACTAGTCCATTTCACAGGGGGGTGGGAGAGGTAAAGTAGCTATGTGTGGACACAAACACAATCGGTCATTTTTACGAACAGACTAGCGGGCTGGAGGCAATATGTTCATAAACTTTTGGCCAAGGTAGCAAGCAGGTAAATCAACCTTCGCTAAATCGAGAGTTGACTGTAGTAAAAATGTTAAAGCCTATAAAGATTTAAACAGACAATATTGGCACCTTACAATTAAAAAAAAGAGTTAAAAATAGCCAAAATGGCAAGCTATGTAGGGTACAGTCTTAAAACATCACTCTACAAAAACAATAATATCCGGGATACTTACCTCTTTCAACAGGAATAATCTTTTTTAAACAAGAGACAAATAACATGGGCCTGATGAAGTTGAGGGATGGAGTAGAGGAAACGAGATGTTTGTTGTATCGGCGAGGTGAGTGGAGGAAGGAGTCGTCTCGGTTGCAATCAGGACTTGTCTCAATCAGACTGCTCAGTTCTCCAGTTACAAATTTTAGTCTATATTGTTCCTACTATTCTAAGCTTGCAAGCAATGTTTTGCTCAAATTCACTGGCAAGTTCTAGTAAATTCTATCTTTTTGGTGAAATACCCGATTTTTTCCAGACACAAAAAAAATTCCCTGCATTTTCTCGATTTTCCAGGTGCGTGGCAACCCTGTCTTCCCACACCCAACTACCTCAACTAAACCTGACTTGTATCAGCGCTGACTACAAGCCCCTTCAAAGCAACACATTCCAAAATAAATGTTCATTTTCATGCCAGGGCCAAGCTTTTCAAAGTTTAAAATTTTAAATTTATCAAATGAATTCAACTACTGAGATCATAACCCCACTCCCTCCCCCTCCCTGGAATAAGTTTTGATCACATTCTCTCATCTCTACCTTTCCATTTCTAATTTATCTAGTTAACTCTCTGTTGACTAGTGATATTGAATGGACATTAAACGTATTATGTTATGAATGGGATCTATTACAGTGTCCTTAATTATTATCTTCACATCACCAAGCGAAAGTACTGTTTACTTGTCATATGGACAATATAAAAATATGTATGGTAGTAGAGAGGTCAGAAAAAGATGATGATTCTGGGAAATTGAAATGGAGTCAAAATTAACCAAATTCTATTTAAATTGCATGTTGACAGAGCTAATGGATCCTAAGCAAACTAGATAAATGAAAATAAGAAATCCAGAATTAATTTTGAATGCATATAAGTCTAAAACCAAGTAGCCAAAGATTCTGGAAACAAAGTAATTGTATGTATTTTTATTATTCATTTTAAACCTGTCACTAAAATAACATTATTAATTAAAACTGTATTATATTGTTATATATTGAAAAAATGTGTTTTATTGTAATGGCTACTAGATATTTATATATAGTGTGGGTAGAAAATATCTACTACTGTCTTCACAACTCCAAATTAATCATATTCCTCATCGTGTTATAACTAATTGCGAAAACAACGGCACATCAAACAAGAGTTAAGTTTTGACTCAATGAGGGACTTAAAACAAATAGGTCTCCTTTTATTTTGTCACATAAATTAATCTATTCATTTGGAAGAACTGGACTTTAATGTATTCCACAACATGATGTAGTCCATGAGCCAAACTTTTAAGATGGATCATATCAGGATAGAACAACTTGCTATTTTTATTATATAGGCCGTGGCATCCGAATATAGCACCAGGACCTTCTCTACGGGAGCTCACCTAGGCTACAACACTTTCAATTCACCATTCACGAATCCTGCAACATGATACGTATGTTCCAGCAATTCTCAATAGCATATTCTGAAAATTGAAAAATGACACCTGGACACAGGAATCGAACCCGGGACCTTCGGCTTAGTACGCCAATGCTCTTACCACTGAGCTATCCAGGATTCGTCCCGTCCCCATGGTCATTCTTCACTTCATTTTTCAGAATATGATATCTATGAGGGACTATCCCCACTAAAATGCATTAACAATAGTTTCGGCTATTTGTTTCACTAATTCTCAATAAATCAAATATGGTTTGGAAATATTCTTAGGATCTATCTTACCTACCCCAAGGTTCACAACAAAATTACCCTTAACTTTCATGATTTCATCCACAGCAACTCATATGAAGGCTTCGCCTATTCAATTTATTATCCTTTCGGTTGTTTCTTCGTAAGAAATATGAAGATAGTTCTTTTTTCTGAGAATTGATTGATCACTTTCATTACTGTCACAAGAAGGATGCAAATTTAGACACTTGGAATGTAAAACCTGGGATGTTCACAGAGACCATTGCACTACACAAGTCCTTATGTAATTAGTTTCTTTGACTGGAAGAAAGTAACCTGCGTATTTGTAATAAAAAAAAAATCTTTAAATAACTCAGACATTTTTTTGTACGAAGTTGCTCTAATTGTGATTTTATGGAACATCCATTTTTTTTGTTGCAAACTCGACTGTTGGTTGTGAAGGAGTCGTTGATCCCAGCCCACTATTTTAATTTTGTGGTCAGCAAGACTCGGCTGGCGTCACGGTGAGAAAAATAAAAAAATCTGATGGTAGCTTACTGTTAGACTTTTACTTTCAATCGCTCATGTGAAACTAAAACCACTTGGATTACAAGATAAGCATGTAAGTCTTTGGGCTACTAGGTTGAAGGGGACAGGGGTTCCAGACCAAAATTCCTTATCTGTTTGCAATATCCTTTAAAAAAATGCATCAAAAGATTCATTGTCAGGAGAGAAAGCATGCATTTAGTGGGAAAACACTTGAATACCTGATTTGGACTTTACTTTTTTCAATAGTTCATTGAAAAATTCCTTTCAACTGATTTAGGCAAACCAAATCAAACAATGTTTAAAAATTCAACAAATTTGCAATTAGTATAAAAATATATTAAAAAATCACAATGTAGGTAGGTTTATGTAAAATCACTTTTTATACATACTATAAACCATAATATGAGGATTGATTGAGATTTCTATTTTCTGAGCATCTAAATGTCAAGGAATAGAAATCCTAGCTCTAGTAATGACTTCCAGAGTTTTGTAACTTTACTCTTTTCCTAGAATACATCTATTAAAAGGTATTTTATTGTAATGGATAATAGATATTTATATTAAATTGTCTTATGTTCATGTGACGAGTGCAATAAGAGACAAACGCGTTAGTCAACTCGGCAACTAGAGCGGGTCTCTCCACAATTTGTTCAACATTAACGCTTTCTGATGAAAGCTATAGTCAAATGTGTATTTTTTACACAATGGAAGAAGAATTAACCCAAGTCCAAAGCTACAATATAAACTTAAATCAGTCCGAGAAGTGTATAATGTAAAAAAAAAAAAAAAAACCACTTCATCCATTGGAAGTTTAGGAGGTAGAGGGCAACTAGCCCCTCAAAAAAAATCTCTTTCCAACCAAATGCCCCCCACAGTAAAAAATTAATTCTCATATATGTGCTTGCCTCACACCATTTTGAGAGTAGCTCCTGAATATAATATATAATTTTATTAAATGAGGAATATATGAATATAGGCTACACCTTTATTTCTATGCATTCATCTAGTCAGTTGGTTCTCAAACTTGTTGAATGGCGTGCCAACCAAACTATTTCCGTATTTTGGAGCACCACCAAGATAGTGCTGAATATTAATTATTTTGTTACATTTTAATGGTGCCCAAGAAGAATATAATGACACAACACCATCTATAAATAAACAGTTTTTATTTATCTTTATTTAACATTTCTACTCAATCAATATGGATAATAGGGGACAGGTTACAAAAAGATAAAAAATACTCATATTTATCACTCCAACAATTGCTTGAATCTATTTTACTTTTGGTTTGACTTGGTCATAATATATTTGTAGTAGTTGATGGAACATTATCTGTTTACAACTTGAATGTTCTTGTTATGTTTGGCTTGTCACGGCGTACTACCTGGAATAATTGCACGTACCACGGTTTGGGAACCGCTGCTCTAGATAATGGAGCCAAATACTTAGCGCGTCCTCTTACTAAGATAATGGTTTAACTCCCATTGATTATCCCATTGATTAATTTACAGCCTTAGGTCTGTTCTAGGTATATAGCAATAGACAATACGCATTTGATAATTATGTTTTTATTAAATGTAGATTTAAATTTTTTTCAGTTTTACTAGAAAAATAAATCAGTTTTCAACTAGTGTATATCAGAAATAAGAACAAAGAAAGTGGCCCACGCCAGGGTGGGGAAAGTAATAGAGTGGTGGGGGTATTTCCTCTCCTCCAGGGTGGGGAAAGTAATAGAGTGGTGGGGGTATTTCCTCTCCTCCAGGGTGGGGAAAGTAATAGAGTGGTGGGGGTATTTCCTCTCCTGGGTGGGGAAAGTAATAGAGTGGTGGGGGTATTTCCTCTCCAGGATGGGCAAAGTAATAGCCTGGTGAGGGTATTTCCTCTCCAGGGTGGGGAAAGTAATAGAGTGGTGGGGGTAGTTCCTCTCCTCAAGCAGGTACTCAGTTCGAGAAGGAAGATAAGACCCAAGAGGGAATTGGCTCTTCTCTTCTGCCGCACGTCCGGTTAACATAATTATAATATAATTAACATTTACTTGTGGCATTTTCTTTTTAAATATGGCATCTAGAAAACACTTTTTTTTATTCTTAATTTTGGCCTCTCGGATATACATTGGACTAAATTTTAAATATTCTTAGATACAGATACGAATTACAAAAAACACATCCCTATTGAAGAAAGCGTAATAATTTAGCTAATTCTAAGAAAGAAAATAAAAAACAAATCCAAATGCTTTAGGTGCTCACTTGAAATTGAACCGTGTGTAGAGTGCTATTTTTTAAGGCTAGAGGGAACGTGTCTATTATTTAGTGTGAAATATATATTTTTCCGCCAAAACATTTGGTTTTCATTTGGTATTGATTCTATTGTGCTGACGGCTATTCTTGAAAGTCGAACTATCTGATGGGGAACTAAAGTTGAAATGTCTCTGTTCTCTTGGCCGTGACCAACAAAGGTTGGACTGCAGTAGCGGCTGATTGCCAATAATTGTACGAGCGGGACAAGGTAGTTGAAATGTGCGAGTGTTGCCTGGTGGTGAGGGTGCTCGGAGAGGAGCGGAGTAGGACCAAGGGAATGAGAAAATAACAAAATAAAAAAATGCTGGAGGAGGCGAGTTTTCAAATACTGTTAATTCTAGAGAGAAAAAAAGTAACAATTCACGTCAAATTATTGGCTCATAATAGTATTTTTGCCCCTTTTAATCCAACTTTTCTAAACTATGGAATAATATATTTATATTTTTAACTAAGCCTTAATTTTTATACAAATAAACATTCGGAGCACTTTTTATAAAATACAAACATACATTTTGTTTAACACAAACAAGGATAACCTTTTAGCATATAATTAGTTTTATTTGTGTCATTTTATAAGCATTGATAATATTTATCTAATTAGACTGGTGTATAACTAATGACTAGACGAGAAAGTAGATCTAGTAACGTTCTCTACTTGTCAGATATGTCCATTCACTAAAAATGTGTGGTACATTGGGAACCAGAAGAGAGTAGGGAATGTAAATTAACATCAATAGGTCTAGGACAAGGAGAATATCCCTGAGGGGAGAGCCACTGAACAACAGCTGGAGAATGTAGAACATTTCAAATATTTAGGAAATTGAACTGCACTAACGTGCAACGTACACGAAAGATAAAGTCTCTGATAGCTACGGACAAAAGCTGCTTTCAACCAGAAGATGATTCTACTGACCAGCAAACTATAGTGAGATGTCACATCTCTTCATATAGAGCTGAAACATGGATATTGAGGTAAGAAGAGAGATAATATTTGGAATTCCATAATTTTGGGCACTGAATCAGAATAGAGAGGATAAAGTAGATATATCGGGTAACTAAAAAAGAAGAGTCAATTAAAATGGAATAATACTGTAGGTGGTTCTATTAAGATGGTCTGACTGTATGAATCACATTTTGGCGGTAAATGTATCATAGAGCGATGTCACAGAAGGCAAACGGGAATGGGGAATAGGCCATGAGGACTTAAAATTCAACTTATTGATGACCAGAAACAACGAAAGAAGATGATGTTTCAGGACATAAAAAGGGAGCAGCTTATAGGACACTGAAGGTCTTAATTTGGACACAAATGAACCCGTTAAATATCAGAACATTTAATAAAACCTATTTAAAATAATGGAATTAAATACTTGTAATATTTTTAAGATGTGATCATTTGAATGTTTGCATGTCATGATTAATTTATAAAAATATTTCCACAAACAACATTTAAAATAGTTTCTATTTAATTGTATTAAATTTAAGAACTATTTAAATGAATACAATGATTGATTACTAGCAGAATTTATAAATATAGAGTTTAATTATGAATAAACTCTCATCGCCACGTAGACGTAATTAATGCCAAACTGTATTTCCAGTGAAAGAGAGTTGGGGTCTGGAATCCCTGTTGGGATAGATGGATGGTTTCACAAGCTATCTCCACAAATATTAAGACGCGTTTCCTCTGACCTCTATATTCATCATACAGACTCAAATTGTGAGATTATGTGCGGATAGATCCGACGGTTGCGAACAAAAGTTTGATAAAACATTTCCAAAGTACCGTAATAATTCTTCGAATATAGTCAATTATATTTTTATATTATAGAAAATAGTTTAAAATGTTTCTAAATTTATTTATTTTTATTTGGTAATAAAAATAACCATTTCGTTACCTTCCATTTGAAAGTTTTTTTAATGTGTTAGATATCTTCCTTCATATTCCTATCATATCCCTGAAGCGCTTTGAAAGGTTTTAACTGAGTATACCTGCAGGCTCAACGCGTGTTTGCCTACAGGTGTACTAAATCAATAATGATAACTAGTTTCAGAGACATGGCCTCAAAACAAACCAAAATGAAAATTAACAAAACCACTCGACGCACTGCTGTACCCCCCCACAAAACCAGATGTATAATCGGCTTATATAGAACACGGAGAGCATGTTTTACGATTATGTGTCCATTGTGCCACCGGGGTTAGAATTACCTGCATGTGAGCCGTTTGTCTGCGATTAGTGGTTCACAGAGCGTTTCTCTCCGTTAATAGTTGCGTTGTGAACAAGAGCTACGACTATTCAGAACAATATGTGAATTATTTGAGGTATATTTGATAACAATCGCCTTTAGAATCTGGCTTCCAAAACAGTATCGGGTTTATAAACTCGCTTTAGGGGAGATAATAATGTATCGGCCTTCCTAAAATAACTAAGCTAAGCCTTTTGATTAAGAGCCTATCCGTTAAAACCAGCTAATTATTTCAACTAGCCAGTGCCTTTCATTAATATGTGTATCTAGACGAATATACTCTAAACTGTTATTGAATATCATCCTCTGTGTATATATTCATCAAGTATTGTTACCTGATTGGAGTTATCTGTACTTACACTAATGGGAATATATTAAGAATGTACAACTTAGAGTTGTACCTCATTCACATGGAGGAAGAGGGACAAACCATTTAAGGAAAATCCATCTTCAAAACACCTTACCGGGATTCAAACCCTAACATCACTGTTACTACCAATACAGCTTCTTGAAATTGATTAGATATTTCCCCTTTTAATGTGGAACACTTCTCTCTTACTGATATTTGCGTGGAGAGAGGAAGGAAAACAAAGAATAACAAATGTCAGGATTTAAAAATGATTGGGCATTCTCTCACTGTAAATTTATGATTGGATTAAAATTTAATAAAAATACAGATAAATTATAATTTCCCTTTTAAATAGGTGTTTTATCAAAATTAATTAAAATAACAATTTTGGCCCAAAATAACCTGGACCTGTAGTTTTTAAAATTTGTTTGAATTAATTTCACATAATTAATATCTGTTTTATTTTTATTTTTTTAACTATCTTCTTTAAGAAATGTATTTATAATTTCCCCATTAGTTTGTGGGTTTCTTTGAACAAACGCTGTTAATGTTAGACAAACAACATCCACAGTGAGCTGCCGTGCACAAAATATAAAACACTACCACTCATTTCTTGGCAATGCCAGATAAAATAGTACCTCGACTATAGAGGGGCATTGATTAAAATGACGAGACCAGTTTAATAAAAAAAGGGGAAGTAATAGAGTGGTGGGGGTATTTCCTCTCCTCAAGCAGGTACTCAGTTCCAGAAGGAAGATAAGACCCAAAAGGAGATTTGGTCTTTTATTCTGCCGCACCTTAAACATTTTTTCAAAGATATATCGCTAGGCCAACTTAAAAAAAACCCACCCTTTATATTCAAAATTTGCAGCCCAGTAGAAATATATTTGTAAAATGTTCAATTTACTTTACAATTTTTAATAAGCTTATAAAATTATTTACAAAAACAAAAAACAAACAAAAATCATGCTCCTATTCAGGTGGCAGAAAGCCCACAGTCTTTTAAAAAATAGTTTTGAATAATACTTTTTTGATTTAAAAGGCAATCATTACTTCTTTGTCTAGTGGCAGCAGAGTAAAGTTTTCTTTGTGGCAGTAATATTGTGTTTGTACTTCATATTCTTGCTGTCCCATCACTGTCTCATGCAGCTTCTTCCATGTATAACACAGTGGAAACGTGACCTTTTTTACCGAGATCATTATAACAGTGTAACCAATATTTCAATGTAAAGCATTATTTGACTTTTGATTCTGGGAAAGTTTCTGTTCCGATGCTGACAAGACTGTTTGTGGAGGTGTAATGCACAGACAGGAGGTTCGCACAACGTGTCACGTACATCGACATCTTGGAAGATGAGTAGCTGAAACACAAACATGACGTGTGTGTGACGGGGGAGGGGTAAACACAAATTTACACATAAAAAACAGATAAGTAGAGCAATTTTAAATGAGGAAAATAAAACATTATCGTAATTTGTTATCCAAACAAATAAAGTCTAGATTATAAATATTGTGAAAGTTATATTGTTTTCCTTCTTGTTTAGTAAAAGTAACAATTGTGGGATCAGTGTTGTATTAAGTATAATCAGCAGGCGATAGACCACTAGAAGGTGTCACAATTTGCTGTTAGCTTCTTAGGTCTACTTTAACTCTTTCTTCTCCTCCTGTTGCTATATTTAATTTGGGCAATTTTTCTTTTTCCACCCACTTATTACTTATTTCAATAATCCATTTTATATCTAATCACCTTATTTTTTCTGATACAGTTATAGACTATTTAGGATGTTTTAAACATTCATGTAAATGATTGTAGTTCTTTACTTGTAACTGAGTAGGTTGACAGCTTTGACGTTCCAGATGCGCACGGTTGCATCTACACCACAACTTGCCAGAACCTCGCTATCATTGCTCCAAGAAAGGCTGCACACTGGGCCCGTGTGACCCTTAAATTCTGTGATACATTTGGCTGCCACGAGATCCCAAATCTTCACCCGCATGTCGTCCCCTGAACAACAATGAGAATCTTTATATGTTTGAGGTCTGAGCAATTGCACTGACCGCTCTATCAGTTGATGTTCCCAGGGACTATATCAGTTGATGTCCCCAGGGACTATATCAGTTGATGTCCCCAGGGACTATATCAGTTGTTCCCAGGGACTATATCAGTTGATGTTCCCAGGGACTATATCAGTTGATGTTCCCAGGGACTATATCAGCCCCCAAACATATTTATGCAAGTATTAGATTGGTAGAGAGTACAGTATGTGGCAATGGGTCCTAATTCTTGTCAAGTTGTTATCTTTCTGAATTTACTAAATCACTTAATCATAATATATGTGTTTGATTATTGTGGAGCAGTTTTTTTTAGATAATAACTTGTTTTTTTTATGTATTTTTAAATGATATTACTAAAAAAGTCCTACAAAGCAATGGCTTTATATTTGTGAATATATAAGCTTCTATGTTCATAAGTGCTAATAATTTAGGAGACAAAAAGTGAGAAAAGTTACTTTATATTAATATCTTTAGCCATGGCTTGACAATATTAAGATCTAAACTAGACATTTTTAGGTAATTTAAATCATGATAGCATTGAGAGAACACCAAAGAGAATAAATGAGATTAAGTATGTAGGAAAAAGGCCACACCAGAGACAAAAAAAAGATGAGAGGAGCGGATAACAGAAAGTGTGCAAGTGAGAGGAGAAGGATGGTGGAAGGAATGAGTAAGAGGGAGCATTTTACCAAACTGACCCAGCCAAAATCTGGAAAGTTTATGATAATGGTGATAGTCTTGACAATCTTCATGTTTGTTTTGAAGGCTTGAGCCATATTGAAGAAATAATAACTTCCGACATTTGTGCTGAAGTTACAAACGCCATTATCTGGGATAAAACAAATTGTGTAGACAAGATTGTGAGGTTAATTTACTAACTTTATCCGAACCAATCAATTTTTTTATTTATTTAATTACTAACTGTTAAAATTAATGAGTCAGAGATAATAACAGATAACCTTATTGAATTACCTAGTGATCTTGTATGATCCAATGTGTCATAACATTCTAAAATTAATAACAGATTTACTTTTCCTGACTTGATTTAGGTTTTATCATACTTAATATGATGTTTTAATAACTATAATGAATATGGAAATGTAATTAAAAGTTAAAACAATAAAAATTGAATATGAAATCAATTAACTCTTATAGAATACTATGCATGTCATAGCACATTAAAATATTAAAAGTTAAATTAATAAAGATTGGATATGAACTCGGTTAAAGCTTATATGCTTAACACATCAAAATACTAATTTTTTTCAGGTACGTAGTATAACTTAATAAAAATATAGAAAGTTGGATAAATAATACAATATATATTATTAAGTTCACCATAAAAACTTGAGAATTTAAGATAAATAAATTAATTATTACATAAATACTATAATTGTGATTTTGGTTATTCACTATTGAAATGATAGCTCATATGATTCAAGTTACGTAACAAAACTTATTCACAAAAAATATGTTTATAACCAAAAAGACACATGTAGGAAAGTCACCAATAAAATTTGTGAAGGTCCATGATGTGAAAGATGAATTACAATTCAGGTTATAAAGTTCATAATACAGTAATTTGTAGTTAATAGATAAAATTCCAAAGTCCCCCGCTCCTTGTTTGTAATAAGTTGACTAAGTTGACTCGACAATATTGATTCATTATAGTTTTTTCTACGTGTTTTGGCAATTGCCATCACGAGGAAATGGACTAAAATAAAGGAAATTATTAATTGGTGAAAATTAGAATCGTGATAAAATGGATTTATATTGATATGTTAATATTGAACAAAAACAGAAAGAGGTGTTGAATATGTCACAACATTGCACTGAATAGAAATGAATGGCAGTGGTATGAGATCAGAGTATTCATATGTATAGTAAATGATAAAGAAGTTACTAGAAATTTTGAGAGTAAAGAAACAAAAAACACACATACCATTCCTGTGAATATAACTCAAAAAACAACTTTGTACTTAATCCCTATCCTCACATACTTCTTTCGCTTAAACAACATCCATACACCGAGTAATAGATGCTCTTTTATCTCTTTTTCACATATATTCATCTACAACATTTAGCCACATCTTATAGGCCTAGGTCTATTTATCTCTTCCTTTTGATCCATACACTCTACCTTCATATATGTTTCATCACTTGGTCTATACTCATCCTCTCAATAAGCCCAAACCACCGTAAGACACTTCTTATTATTATATTTCTAAAATTTTTATATTCAGATTAACAAATATTAAGCAATCATTTAAGTCATATATTGTTTAATATTTGCTAATCTGAATATAAAAAATAATTTATAGATAAACTAAATCACAATTATAATATTTACATCATTATTAATTTATTTATCTTAAATTCTCATGTTTTTATTGTGAATTTATTAATATATGTCTTATTAGCTATCCAACTTTCTATTTTTTAGTAAGTTTTGTTATGTACCCGAAAAAACATTAATATTTTAATGTGTTATGGCAGAGAAATGTATAAGCCTTAACCGATTTCATATCCAATATTTATTAACTTAGCTTTTAATATTTTAATGTGTTATGACATAGTATTGTACAAAATTTAATTGAGTTCATATCCAATCTTTATTATTTTAACTTTTAATCATAATTCCAGATTTATTAAAATTACTAAGCAATCATATGAAAACCTAAATCAAGTCTGAAAAAGTAAATCTGTCATTATGTTTAGAATTTTATGACACATCGAATTATACAAGATCACTAATGAATTCAATAAGATATATTTGTTATTTGTTTTTAACTTATTAATTTTAAAAGTTCAATATAATTAAATAAATAAAAAATACGTCCAGATAACTTTATCCTAACTTTACTTTCATAACCTTTTACCAACCCCATTATAGTATCTTACTTGTATAAATGTATGTTTACACTTTGTTTTTGTATGTAAAACACTTATATTTATTTATTAAAAATCTTCACTCCAATAATAGGTTTCAAATTACATTAATTAACTTCATATAAACTATCACTACTTTGGCTTATCAATTTTGTAATTAAAAACCAAATCATATATATATATATATCCCCTTACTCTCAACTTTAGAATGTTTTCTAAAATGAAGTATATATTACTTTATCATGGATGAAGAAATGAAAAGACAGACCTTAAACATCAAGGTAATACCGAGTGTGTCTTTAGATAATGACCACAGGTTGTTGGTGACAGACATAGAGTGATGGGAATGTAGGAGAAAGATAGTAGGACAAGACAGAGTGATGGGAATGTAGGAGAAAGATAGTAAGACAAGGCAGAGTGATGGGAATGTAGGAGAAAGATAGTAGGACAAGGCAGAGTGATGGGAATGTAGGAGAAAGACAGTAGGACAAGACAGAGTGATGGGAATGTAGGAGAAAGACATTATTATTATTATTATTATTTGCACCGCGTCTTACTACCCGTTCGGGTTATACGCACTTACGCTAATGTGTAATGGTAGGGTGATTATGAGATGAAATGAAGGACCTACAGTTTAACGTGGAATCCGAACCACGGTGGAGACCTGGCATTCCCCACATTCACAAGATGTCTTGTCAGAGGTGAAGGAAGGGTTTGGTAATCAGATAAATCTTTGCCGGGACCGAGGAATGAACCCCGGCCGCCAGCATAGAAGTCTGACACCTTAACCACTAGACCACCAGGTCACCAGGAGAAAGACAAAAGAATAAGGATGTGGAGGCTGAAAGATTAAGAGCAAAGAGAGATGTACCTAAGAAAGACAAGAAGCTTAATACCCAAGGATGAATTGCAAAGTGTAGAGGTGGAATGGGAAAGGTTTAAGAACAATCTGGTGGAAAGGAAGAGGAGGTATGTGGGAGGACAAGAAACAAGAGGAATTGGAAAGAGACAACCTGGTGCAGTGACAGGGTGAAGGAAGCAGTGGAAGAGAAGAATAAAGCATTAAGAAGGTGTTATAAGAAGAAGAGTTGTACGGTAAGCCAGGAAGGATGGGTGCAAAAATGGAAAGAAATGCTAGAGTGGGACATGTAGAAGGAATTAATAAGGTTTTATATAGCCAGGTAAGAAACAGGAAGAGAGAGAAAAGATGTAGAAAAGAAACTATAGGTGAGTTATTTTGAGAATATGTTCTAAGAGGAAAGGGATGAAAATTAAATACAGAAGAAGGAAGAAATAGCAGAAGAGTAAGAAAGAGATCTCACAATGAAAGAGGTGGAGGATGAAATAATGAATAGCACAGGGTATGGAAAATGTGAGTGTGGAAATGATAAGAAATGCTGATGCAATGCTTATACAGTGTACTGATAGTGATTTGGAGGAGAACAAGGAACCAAAAAACTGGAAAAAGGGAGTTATAATACCTATTTTCAAGGAGACAGGATGGTGGATAGGGGGAAAATTTTTAACTTCTCATGGACTACCACTTCAGGGTGAAAATGAAATTATTGGATCTGTAAAAAATGGAAGTTTTCTTGGTTGTATTGAACTGATAACTATATTTGACTCATTTATGGCTGATCAACTGGCTAGATATCCTCTTATTTATGTCCACGATTGTCGACGAGTCTATTTTGCAATTATCTCATCAAGTAAAAAATACTATCATAGCAGAGGTAGAAAGTGCCAAGTATTATTCAATAATCTTAGATTCCAAACCTGATGTATCACATATTGACCAGTTAACACGCGTTATTCATTATGTTTTGCCAGAACGGTTTGTTATGTTCTCACCAATTTGTGTCCACAAAGGTGAGGACATGGGTAAAGTTTATCTGCTTATTGTTGAATCTTTACATCTTGATTTGAGTGATTGTATAGGCCAGAGTTATGTCTGGGGACTGCAATCGAGAATTAAAGAGATCAGTCCTTTAGCGACCTATATTCCTTGTGCTCAGTGTGACTAAAACGTTGGGGGCCCAGGTGCAGGTAAGTATTTTGGGGACCCCTATGCCATTATCTCAGCCATGTATATATATTGCAATTATACATTGAATACAAAATGGTTATTATAATGTTTTTGAAGTCCCTGTTTGGATTAAGAAAGCAGAATAAAACTTGGAAACTACACATTGTGTAACTAATGTTTATAAAGAATTATGCATTTTACATCAAACCAACAAATTTGTGTACATTTAGTACATATATAACTACTGTAAGTGATCTAATTGATGACTTGGCGGTCTATGGGCAAGGTGTCGGACTTCTATGCTGGGGGTCCAGGGTTCAATCCTCAGTCCTGGCACGGATTTATCTGATTACCAAACCCTTCCTTCACCTCTGACAAGACATCTTGTGAATGTGTGGAATGCCAGGCCTCCACCGTGGTTCGGATTCCACGTTAAACTGTAGGTCCTCCATTTCATCTCACAATCACCCTACCATTACACATTAGTGTAAGTGTGTATAACTCAAACGGGTAGTAAGACGCAGTGCTAATAATAATAATGTATGTGATCTAAATAAGAGATGTATATCGCTATCACTAAAATAAGAAAAAATAAACAATAAGGATTCAAGAAATAGGTAACAATAGTAAATCCAGCACAAAATAATTATTTGCACTAATTAAAACTTTCGCTTGCATTCTTTGGTATCAGTAAACTGCTTCACACATGTTCAGCGTTTAGCCGTTCCATTTGCCTGTGCTTATCATACTTCTCTCTTGTTTCCTGCCTCAAATGGAAGGAAGTCTTCAGTTTCTTTTGTGCTTGCTCAAGGTCGATGTTGGCAGCCTGGAGAGACTTTGAAGCTGCGTGTAAAGACTTCAAAATGTTTTCCCATGTGACCAAAATAAGGATATATTTGTACAATTATAACTTCTTCTTTAAGGTTTAAGCTTCTCACTGATCTACTGGTTTGGCGCTTGTTAGGGTTACAGCTGTTAGTGATTCCAGGCCATCTAAATAGCGCTCTTTCAAGCAAGCTATATATTTTGACTATCATCTTCTTGTACATTGTTTCTTAAGAGTTTTCTTCTGGACTCGGAAATTCATTTCACTTCTCAGTCCCAAAATTGACCACCTTGGTGCACTACTGCTGAAAAACGTGAAAATTTTCTGGAGGGTATTGAAAAAAATTGCAACGGCTGTGGAACTTTTAGCTGTATTGGAAACAACAAGATTGAGATTATGTACACATCAATAAAAATATGAAACGTTTGAAACCATGTCCCTTAATCTGTTCTAACACCCCTACACATTTCACTCATTTCTGCAACCCCATCCTATTCTTGACCTCTTCATCGCTGAATATCAATGATGTTTGGAAAGGATCTGTTCAGGAACCAAAGAAGTGGAATGATGGATCTGGGGATAATAGAATAAGATTTTATTGTGTATAGATGTAAAATTTAAATATATAACTAACAAACCTGCAGACGCTAAAAACTTGCCATCAGGACTAAACGCTATAGTGCGCACTGGCCCTTTGTGCCCTACAAACACACGCACCATTTTTGCCATGTTGACATCCCACATCCTCACCGTCTTGTCCGACGAACCACTCATCACGTACATACCATTGGGATGAAACGCGACTGACTGAAACAAGTTATTTTGTGACACTACTTGTACAAGATGCATCTTATTAATGTTAGTGTGCCCGCATTGGTAAAAAAACTACAAAAAACTAGGAAATATAATTCTGAATAAAATTGGTTGGGATTCTAAACATGTGCTCATCAATCTAGTTTAAAACAGTTACTCAAAGATTCAATTTAGGAATTTATAAGAAGCTAACAATTAATAAATAGCTATAAGTTAATGATGAAACTTGCAAACATTAAAATAATATTATCCAGTCAATGTTACCAGGAAAATCACAACAAAAACCAAAATGTGCACTAGTATAAATATGAGAGCCAGCATGTTGGACTGGTCTTATCTACAAACATGTACACCAACCAGCTGGTCACAGTTCAAGTCAGAGGTCAAGTTCAAGCCTACTACAATGTTGCACTGATCAGTAGGTATCTCAAATAATTGATGAGATACGGAAAATTCCGCTCCTGTAAAGTATACTAAAATACATTTTCATGAAAAAGTAAAATTTGCCATTTTATTTAAAATCTTAAACAACATCTAGATACGAATTTTAATCTAAACCGTTAGAAATGATTTTGAGAAAATTGATTTTTTATTTTTCAACCTTTAATAAACTGCTATTAATTTTAGGGTTAAGGGCCCTACAGACGACACAATTTGGTCAGATCAGGCGCAATATCGGGTCGTGTGTGGGTGTACCGCCCGACAAACATTTTCCTATTTCATGTCGGGTGACTTAATTTTTACTTTCTCGCTATCTTACAGGAAGAGAAAGTATTGTGATCATCAAAAAATGACACTTGGACACAGGAATCGAACCCGGGACCTTTGGCTTAGTACGCCACTGTTCTAACCACTGAGCTATCCAGGATTTGTCCCGTGTCCAGAGTCATTCTTCACTCATAGTTTAAAGCAGAGTCCATGATGGACGTGCGGAAATTGCCGGATACAAATGTGTTATTTATTAAGAACATGAGCTATCAGATAACACAGCCATCTGCGACTCGGTAGTTGGCTTATTGCTGCCGACGATTTCCGCAGGTCCATCATGGACTCTGCTTTAAAATATGAGTGAAGAATGACCCTGGGCACGAGATTAATTCTGGATAGCTCAGTGGCAAGAGCATTGGCGTACTAAGCCAAGGGTCCCGGGTTCAATTCCCCTGTCCAGATGTCATTTTTCAATTTTCAGAATATGCTATCTAGATGAAATAATCCTCACTAAAAAGCATAAATAATAGCTTTGGCTGTTTGATTCACTAAATGTAAAGTAATGTGACTGTAAAACAATCCAACCCAAAATGTTGATGGATGTCAACATCTCATGACCCCCCAAACCATAAAAAGTGTTTTTTGCAATGCCGTTGTTCTGTGTGACTGTTTAACCCTAAAATTATGATAAGATTATTAAAAAGTGAAAAGATAAATATCGACTTTGTCAAAATCGGCTCTAGCGATTTTGATTAAAATTCGTATCTAGAAGTTGATTAAGATTATAAACAAAATGGCTATTTTCATTTTCCTGTGAAAATTACTTTTAGGGTACTTTACAGAAGCGGTAATTTCCGTATCTCCGCAACTATTTGAGATACTAAGTAACTTATCATTGAAAAATTGTAGTATTTTTAAAATATATTTTTATAAAACCAACAGTTTCTGAGATATTGTCAAATACATTAATACAATGTTGTGAGCTTTAGTTGTAAAGAGATATTACTCAAGTTTTAATGAAATAATTATTTTATGCCATTGTGTAATTAAATATAAGTCTTTCAAAAAGTTTGTTATTTTTCCTTTAACCTGTTAGGGAAAATGTTTGTACAACAATGGTCTATCTCCTTCATTTTAGAGTTAATGGTCAATATTTACATTTTTTACTGGTCAAAATTCATAAATGAGAAATTTAATAGCAATGCGATGATCTGAAGATTTGCAACACATATTAACATGCCAAATTTTAATACAAAGTGTTGGCCCTTGTTGACCCAATATTTATCTTTTTTATTAGTCCAAACATACAAATGGGAAGATTAATTCTTTAAAAATAAAATTGTTAAATTTAAAACCGGGACTAAACAATTGTTTTACGTAAGTATAGTGCAGTTTATGCTTGGGTTTGCTGGTGTATATTATTTAGTTTCACATATATTACGGGTTTTAAGTAACTATTTGCATTTTTAAACAATAGAGCAAGAAAGTCCATGCTGAGTTCCGTACCATTTATTTACATTCAATTAGCCATGTAGTGGCCTATATATTTTTTTTTTTCTGGAATCAATCCCTAATGATGCTAGTAGCGTGACCCAAACTTTTTGGTGTTTGAATAATATAGNGTGACCCAAACTTTTTGGTGTTTGAATAATATAGGAGGCATTAGGTATGATGCGTGTCTCTTTTAGAGGAAAAAACAACATGAAATCAGGAACTAAGTCTGTAAGTATCACCTAATTTAATCAGGTCGACTGTCGGGCCAACCAGATTGGCTCGTCTGTAGGGCCCTTGACACAGACAACATTGCCAAAACAACTTTTTAGGGTTTGGGGGGTCATGAAACGTTGATATCCAACAACATCTCAGATTTTTATTTTACGGTTGCAATACTTTATCTTTAGTGTTCAAAAAGTTAATATATAGACATTTAGCTTGATTTTTTTTATTTTAAATAAGTTTCAAATATAAGATTTTTTATTTTTTTACATACCTATATAATATTTGCAATGATAAGTAATTTCATATCTCACATTACGGAGATATGAAATTTAATCAAAATCGTTAAAGCCGATTTTGATAAAATCAATTTTTTCACTTTTCGCCCTTAAGGAAACTACCATTGAATTTAGGGCTAGATATCCACTTTCAAAAAAACCTCGGGCCAACCCTATGAAATCCCTGGATGCCAAGTTTTAGCCGATCGGTAAAATAGTTTAGGCTCTACTCCAAGGGATGGACAGGCGGAGATGCAAAAACCACTTTTTCAGATTCAAGGGTCACTAAACGTCGAAATTCATCAAAATCTCATGTACAATTTGTTTACGATCACAATACTTTCTCAGCGAGAAAGTCAAAATTGATATAACTAACACTCCCTCCTGATTAGTTTTAATAGAATGAAACCTGCTGATTGGGTGTTGATCAATCTTCATCAAGAGAGAGCCAATACCTCTTTGTCCAGTCACAGCGATGTGAAATGTGTTCTTATTTTCATCCTAAAACCTGTTATAGTTCACTACCTTGTATGTGTTTCTATCTATCAATCCTGTACATTCTGTGTGTAACGTGACCAAATGTTTGTAATATTTTATAAAAGCAAAGTAAAGGAGCCCAATCCAGCGTAAACTGCTAGTTTTGTCAACAACTGATGAAATTTTCGGTGACATATGCATGTTTAATAGCCCTGCATTAAGATAAATAATAGAAACCTGTGAGAGTGATAATATTTTTATTTAGGACTTTGAATAAAAACTGCAGGATAATTGGTAATTTTTGCTTTAGAAAAGTCAACAGATCTCAAATCTTTCTAATTAGCCTATATCAACCCTGGCAAGATGGTAAGACATATCAAGCGCTTGAAACAAATCTTTGTAATTAGCCTATATCAAC
>CABFOV010008337.1:0-23994 GCA_902141375.1 Timema poppense
TTTTTTCAAACTTTGAGCGACGAGCGGCACGGGTTAACGTCGTTTAATCGAGCTCAAATTTCGGCTATCTCAATATCTGGAAGGGGGAATCGTTTTGTGGGGTCCAGATGAACAAAATTCCGACATCGATTTTTTGCGGTCACCCTAGTCTACACTCATCACAACGGTCAAGTCCATCAGAGGAGAAATAAAACAAGTACAATAATAAAGAGGGAGATACCATTTACTTTACACATTTTTACACCTCTTCATTAACCCCTAGGAATGTATACACCCCTCCAGCGACTCATGAGTCATTTCGAGTCCTTCAAGAATATTTCTTAAAAAAATTGATCAAAATTTTTTCGCATGCTAGGAAAACCTGATTTAAAATACTCCATAAAAATCCTACTAATAAAGTAGATATTCTGCTAAGAAAAGGTGTGTTATATACGACTACATAGATTGTAGTAGTAAACTGAATGATGGCCAGCTACCGCCAAAATCTGAATTAATAATCAGATAGCAGATTTATTTTTTCAGAAAGTGACGATGCTCACGCTAAATTTATGTGGACAATGATTGAAGAGAAGACCATGAAAGAGTATCAGAATTGATATGCTTTAAGTGATGTGCGACTTTTATCAGACGTCTTATAATGCATTCGCTTTTTATTTTTGAGTATTATAAACTAGACTGTTTACATTTTTGCACAAACCCTTGACCAGCACGGATGGCATTTTTAAAAATGACCAAGGTTGAGTTGGAGCTGCCAACAGACATTGAAATGCTTTTATTCATTGAAAGAGAAATAATTGATGGGGTATCTATGATAGAAAATATACACTCTAAGACCAACAATCCTGGTGTGAATGATTTTAATCCTGAAAATTAGGCAAAGTACGTTATATACTGTGAATATAATATTTTATATGTGACTGCGATGTATGATTATCTCCCACAATGTGATTTTAGGTGTTTTAATCTGGCTAAAATATAAAATCTCAATGTAATTTCAGTTTATGATGATAGTTGTGAGGGCTATATTTTAGAAGTATACTTGCGGCCGATGAGAGCGCAAGTATTTTACAGTTTTTATAGAATTGAAATTTTTTGGCCAAAATAAATCAAATATTTCTCCAGTAGCAACATTGCGTCTAATTTTCTGCAGAAAACCAAACTTTATGTTGCTACTGGAGAAATATTTGATTTAATTTGGCCAAAAAAAATGTAATGCTATAAAAACTGAAAAATTACTCGCCCTCCCTTCTGCCGCACTTTAAACTACCCGGAAGATATGCATGATGAGTACAGTGACTATCCACTTGTTCCTGAAAAAGGCTATAGCGGAAGTGCGGGGTAATATGAAATACAATTTACTTTTTTATTATTAACATCAAAGCGTATTTTCACGTTTTATCACTGAGTTCCAACTCAAACTTATAATTGATAGGCCTATTATGTTTTTAACCATTTTTAGTTTTTAAATCAAAATTAATCAATTTTTATAACCTGCAGGAGCCCTTAAAAAGATGTGGAGTGTGGGCAATAAAGAATATGGAGGGCAATATGTAATACTTTACATTTTATATAGAAATTTAACTATAATTACCAAAACAAACAAAATAATATTTTTGAAGAAAGTGTAAAAAACATGAAAATATTATATGTAAAACAATAAAATAGTAATAATAACTAATCATAGATAGGACATATACTTAAAAAAAATGAATTGGTAATTGAGTATTAAAAAATAATAGACTGTAATATTCTATCTGGATATATTGTTTATTTAATAAATTTCTTAGGAGTTAAGAAAAATGTTTAATCTTACGTTGTCAAAATAAATCACTTGCAAAAGTCGCAAACGTATGCATCAATATTTTCCGCAACTACACATTCGCAGTGTGCCCATAAAGAGCACATAGCGCACAGTACCCATAGTTCACCCCTAATATTGTCGGAGAAATAGCCCCCACAAAACAAACATTCAGCATCTTGGTCACCAGTAGCCGTTTCAGCACCTACGTTCCCTAGTTCCAGGTCAGAGGATTCATCAGAATAAAATGAGAAATTTTATGAGTTACTACTACTGGATTAATCCCTCGGATAAATGAACAATTTCTTCCTTATTTGCTTCTTCTTGGGTTCTTTTCAAGGGGCACATGAAGGTTTTATTTTATTTTTATCAGTGGAAGAGGTTTTCTTCTGGATTTTGTGATATATATCTCCATCCCCTTCTTGTATGATGACTCAATGATGATGGTGGCTGTACCAGTTCTTCGTCCTCGATTAGACCATTTTTTCTTCAATGGTGCTGGATAAATATGATGGGGGAGGACATAGTCGTTTCAGATGAACCAGTCCCTTGATCAAAAGGTCCTACGAAATGCTGTGGTACTTGCATGCTGCGTGATGTTGTTTCATTGGCATGTATCAAGGGATCTTTGTTTCCTCTTTGTTTATCGACTAATAAAGAATACACCGTACTGGCAGTGATTAAATCGGCCTCAGTGAAGAGATATCTATTGGCAGGATAAAATCCTGTGGCTCTAAATCCACTAACCGCGATTTCACCAGACTGCACTTTCAGATAGGCAAGCCCTAAACGTTCAGAAAAATAGTATTGGTTAAAGACCCTTGTATTAAGCCTCAACCCCATGCGAATCTCCTCGCTGTAATAACTCTTAATTGGGCCCATAAAAGATGTATCCTATGGTTGGAGCTTATGTGTGGTGGGTGGTGGTAAAAAAAAATAATGTGGACATAGTTAGCTCTCTAAAAACTGATAATATTAATGCCTCTTTCAGAACCAGTTAGTAATCCTACCTTCCGTTTGCCTCTGTGACCAATAATACATAATTAATTTGAATAATATTAAAAGAGAAAAATGTTCATCCTAGTATTTTTTATATTATTATAGGTAACTATTATTTTTAAATAACTATTTAATTGCAATTTTTATTATTTTAACTACACAATTTTTATTTTACTATATTTTGATTTAGGGCGTCAAATTATTATGATTATAAAAATATTTAGTAAATGTTCAGGCTGTATGGAATACTTGAAAAATGTGTGGGCATTATGGAATAGTAGTATCTTATATTGCCCGACTCGCCATTTTTGAAAGCAATATTCTTTTTTAAGGTTATAATTACAGTAAAATAATGTTCTAATTCAAAGATAAGGATGAAATATCACTAACCTAATGATTAATGTTGATTAGAATTAAAGAAATATAGTGTAATAAACACTACGCCGCAAAAGATTTTTTGACAGCCAAAACAAAAAATCGTCTCTTACAAAACAATCAGTTGGTTTTATGTACTAGTTGAAATTGTTAACGATAGATTGTGACACTTAACAAAGGATAAACCATGGTATTCCATATTGCCCGACTATTCCATAATACCCGAATCTCCTCTAGGTACACCGGAGATGTTCTCACCTGTATATAGTTATCTACAATCCAAGTTGAACTATCCAATCCATAGGAAAAAATAAATTTTTGTGTTCAACTTAAACCTTAAACAACATTACGTGGTACATTACCGTAATTTTAATATGTATATGTCTTTGGATGTGAAGCTTCAAAGAGTGCATCGCGTCCTCATTCTCAAGCAGAGTGCTTGGTTAAAGTAATATCTTGATTTTAATATCACCCAACAAAAAAATGCAGTCAACGAATTTGAAAAGTAATTTTTTTAGACTTTTAACTAATGCCGTCTTTGGTAAGTCAATGGAGAATGTGAATGTTAAATTGCTAAACAATGAATAAAAGGTGAAAAAGTATGGTTTCTCCATAATGTATTGCTTATACAATCTTCACTGAGTATTTAATTGGGATGCACATGAAGAAAATAAACCTACTTTTCAAAAATCCGATCTATGCAAGTTTTACCAATTTGGATAAAACCAAATTATAATGTTCAGTTTTAATTTTAATTATGTGAAAAAAATATTGACAAAATACAAAGTTCCTATTAACAGACACAGATTAACTCAATTTGGAACTGAAAATAGTAAATAAAAATGCAGATATATTTATTAATATAGACAGGTTAGATACATTGACTAGACTATCCAGCTACGCATTTTTTACACAGTACGTACAGCAAAAAGCTCTGGGGAAAATGAAAGATGAGATATGTAGTGAATGGATTCGACAGTTTGTAGCACTTTGACTGAGGCTTAATCACTTTAAAAGCAGAGTCTTGGAGAAAAAAAGGTGGGTAGTGGTGTGTCAAACATAACTCCAAAAAATAAATTCAAACGTGCCTATTATTAAAAAAATGTGCAAAGAAACGGGTCTTACAATTCACTCATATACCTATGGTAAGATGTACAGTATCCACTCGAATAGCTGCACCTTCACCCAGAGATGTTAAACGTTGTTTCTTAGGTAATGGTTGTGATACGCTTCCATACGTTCAATAAAAAAATAAAAAAGTGTTGGCAAAAGGTGACGTAAAAAATTCACTCTTGATGTGTTGTGTGTATATGTTAAAATTTGAGATTCATGTATTAGCTGTGGGCAGTAAACATTTTAAGATATACAAAGCTAGAGTACTTGAGAAGGTCATATCATTAAATGAAAGAGAACGGCTTTATAAAAATTAAGTATACTATTTATAATTAACTTTAGATGGGAGGTGACGATAATCACTTACTCTCAACACCTCCCGGGAAACGTGTTCATAAACGGCTAGTATTAGTACTATCCTCCTCAAAACAATACATGTCTATACAAAGAATTATGTCCTTATCAAGAATTGAAGAGTGTCCTTTGGAGTTAACACATCTATGACGATTCATAACGCTGGGTTCAGGGTGAGTAACATCCCTTCGTGGCTGGTAGGATGAGATCTAAGAGGATAACAGATAATTCCTGATATGTTAACAACTGTAGAGAGAGAGAGTGTGTTAAAACCAACACCCATTTCCCACAATGGAGGAGGTGTGGTAAGTGGAGGTAGAGCCTTGTTTGGGTAGGAAGGTGTTGAATTATTGGGGATAGACGCTCAGTGGTTGTAAGGTTTAGTAGGGTCTGAGGATCCATCATTTTAATCCTGATCATTGGTTGTAAGGCTTAGGAGTAGGTGGAGATCCACCATTCTGGGGAAGTGGCCTAAGCACTCTTTGGCTTTAAGGCCATAACTCTTTTGTTGAATTGTTAATAATTATATAATTTTTTGGAAATACTATCTTTATATCATTTTATTTGTGTTGTTTATTCGCAATACTGCATCGGAGACGTCGATGTATTAGCAGTACGTTTCAAGAGGAAGTAGGGTTCCACCATCTTGAATCCTGTGTTTCATTGTGAGGTCTGCTAGATGCTCATTGGCTGTAAGCTATGATATATGCTCATTGGACCTAATGTTTAGGGGAAGGATTGTAGATTCACCAACTCGAATCTCGTCTTTGTCTGTAAAGATTTGAAGGGGATCCACCATAGGTAATCCACTATTTTGAATTCGCTATCCTGGAGGAGGGAGTTTGACGGCTGCAAGGTACACCGGCATGGGGTGGAAGCTTGACGCTCATTGGCTGCAGGGTGAAGGTTGGGTGCAGACAGGATAGAGCGTAAACGTGGCAACACTCCCCAAGTGGGCGGGCCGTAGATCTGACAACGTCACTTCATATACTGCACCAGAGTTAGCCTTTTAACCCTATTGTTTGATTAACATGAAAAAAGTCCACGACACGTAATTGATAATAATATGAATATTTAACCAATGACATTTTATATTTATACCCTAAATCTCCTAAAATTGTTGTGCCTTATCCATTACCTACTCTAAGTGTGGAGGATCAATGTTATTCTCATAGCAGGGAGGGAGTCGACTTTTCCTACTATAATTAAATTGTATATATACATTAATTAATAATTGTATATATAAATTAATTATTTTAAATTATTTAAAATTTGTTAATGAAATATTAAATTATATATATATAATTAAATTCCGGTGGTAGTTGGTGGTGACGGATGGTAACGTGGCTGAAAGAAAGTGAGCCAACTTCAATGTGGAGGATCAATGTT
Source organism: Timema poppense (assembly GCA_902141375.1). Classification (NCBI taxonomy): domain Eukaryota; kingdom Metazoa; phylum Arthropoda; class Insecta; order Phasmatodea; family Timematidae; genus Timema; species Timema poppense. The sequence goes on from CABFOV010008337.1 coordinate 6,029, forward strand.
GACCTTATAGAGGAGGGAATCCTCCAGATGATCTTACACATGTTGTGTGGAGGATCATTGTTAACCTTATGGGAGTAAAGTGGCCCATAGCTGTCATTTTAACCACTACTACGAGTAAAGTGGCCCATAGCTGTCATTTTAACCACTACTACGAGTAAAGTGGCCCATAACTGTCATTTTAACCACTACTACGAGTAAAGTGGCCCATAACTGTCATTTTAACCACTACTGGGATACTTAAAGAATTTAGTATATTCCTCCAATAAGTGATTTATCACACTTACAACAGCGAGATGACAACGATTGTCAGACGATTCGAACAAAGCCAGAGAATTTTCAAAGATCCTGCAACAGTCTTAATCCAGAATGTGAAATTTGTATGTAAACAGAAGGACGATGTTTAGAACATCTTTTGAAGTGATAAGGTAATAAATCGGTGCCATATAAACTCAAATAACATTTCATTTTCATCCTGTGATTTTTACTAACTAAAGACAAAATTTCCTATAACTTCACGTGAGCTGGNACTTAGTTTACTGTCACTCCCCACCCCGTCTATAATTGTAGCTTTGTCATTCTCGACATAAATGTCAGTTGGTCAGGATGGCTCTAAGGAAATAATATTCAGTGCGAGACAAACAAAAAAGGTTTTGATTTTGTTTATTGAATGTTGTCAATAATATACAGGTTTGCTACAATACATGTTATGATAGTTGTGTAATGTGTACGCTAATAAAAAATATTAGAACATGGGAACTATCTTATAAATTTCCTTCGCGTTAACTAATGTGTCCATATTTGATGCCCACGTGGCAAACTATAGTCTGTCTAACTCACCAGAGATTTAATCGACAATCACTTCCTAATTGTTAATTGTGCAAATGAAAATGAGGATTGAGACACTTATTGGAGCTCAGTCAACATTTTATCTCTTACTAAGCAACTAATTTATGTTTGTGCAACTGCATCTTAATCTTTTCCTGAGCATAGACAGATACTTAGACATAATCGTTAACAATGTTACCCACACTTAAACTGTTGAGATGTTACCTTCACATGAAGGTGATATAATGTTACTAGTGATATTACTGTAGCTTTAAGAAAATCAAGCTAGCATATACTTATGCTCGATCTTCCAATCATTGGTGTTGCAACATTTCTCATCATATGAAAACTATAATAAGTCCTAATTAGCATTTGAAAATGAGTTTTGCACAGCAGATTGTTTGTTGATTTAAATTCATATAATACTTGATAATATATTCTATAGCATCTGTTTTTCACTAGTGAAAGTGATATACTTAAATCTGTAATATTATTTCCAGAATATCCTGTCACTAAACCCGCGGATCAACCCATTTGCGATTGTTGTTCCAACTACAGCCACAAAGAAGAACAAGTTACACTGGAAGAGGAATATTAACACTCGTTGTGATGTACGTGTAGTTAAGTATTTTCATGACTTAAATTCCATACTTGTTATTTTAATTTATTTGTTTAGGTACTAAACACGTTCGCTCTATTGGTACCTAGAACATTCTGATTATAGTAAGCTTCCAACAACTCGGTACCGAGTCTCAGAAGGAATGGAGGTCCATGGTACAACAAGACTCAAACAAATATTATTTAGCTATTCTTACAATCGTATTGGCTTAGACATTTCCGATGTATTTGATCCCTTTCGTGTAATTTTTGTATGCGTGACCTACTTTATGGGGGAACGTTTATTAGCATAAATTGTTGCACATACATTTAATATAAACTGCTGTAAAACTTAAGAAAATAATTTTGAACGTGTGAGTTGCAAGCAAGTTCCAGTATTTAAACAAATTATATGTTTTGAGTTGCTCGACTGCTGAGGACGGGGAGATCGAGGTTCGAATCTCGGTTGGGTGAACTGGGGGTGGTTTTTCCTAAATGGTTTTCCACTCTCCCTCCACGTGAATTCGGGTTCACTTCCTCTAATTCAACCTTCCCAATTCCTAACCCATTAGCGTAATTAGTACTTAAAGCGTATAACCCGAACGGGTAGTAAGATGTGGTGCTAAATAATAATAATAATATATGTTTTGAGGAACTTTATAAATATTTTTAGATTAGGTGAAATCATGAAAATGTCAAACCTTTGGCTAAGGCTGAGCATTTGATTTATTATTTGAGAAAAGTTAACATGAATTAGGGTAATAGATAAAATAAATACATTTTATGCACAGGAAAATTATTACTTGAATAATTTAAGTAGGCCTAACCTTTAATTTGTACTATATGTTGTATAAAATAAGTTTTCAACTTAAGCCAACCATTCAATGATTCTTATATTTACGAGAAGTTTACTTACTTAATCTCTGGCATTAGGAACTTAAAAGTTCACTTCCGCACTTACAAAAGTAGGCCACCTAGCCTTATATTGAGCGTGTTCTATCCAGTCCACCTCATTATAACCTATCTCTTTCAGGTCCATTCTAATGTTAACCTCCCATCTGCATCTAGGTCTTCCCAGTGGTCTCTTTCCATAGGGTTGACCAGTCCGTACCCTTAACAAGGTTCTAGAATCTCCAATTCACGCTGCATATCCTTCCCACCGTAAACTACGAGACTTGATTATCCTAACAATGTGGCGAGTACAGGTTATGTAACTCATCATTATGTAACCTCCCACACTCCTAAGTAACCTCATACCTTTTTGGACCAAATATCTTCCTAAGCACCATGTTTTCTAACACCCTAAATCCGTTTTCGTCATGTAAGGTAAAATATCACGTATCACACCCATAGAGAACCATTAAGCACAATTTAAAATTGGACGCCTGAATAAAAAACCAGTCCCACCTATTTAAGAAAAATGGTGGAAAGTGATAAACAAAAATATAAATTGAAATAATGATTATTTTTGCTAAAAGATCAATGATTTCATAAATTTGAATTTTAACTAAATTTAATACAACTGTACAAGATATTTTTTTAGTCATACAAAAGTAAATATTAAATAAATTTGATTTATATGGAATAGAAGACCTATCTTAAAAGAAAATCAAATTAATTCAACTCAAAATTTTCGAGATAAAATCAAAAATTCCTAATAGGTGCTACTTGAATTTTGGAAAATAGTTTTATTCCAATTCGAACTAATACTGAAACTTGACTCGAATTCAAAGGTTCCACTACTCTCCCATTTTTTTAGCACTGTGTTTTACTATCCGTCCGGGTTATACGCCTCTGTAGTAATTACTTATTTAAGACATCATACTTTTTGACCTACATTTGAACAATTTCACTCTAAAACATTGTCAAAGAATAAAAAATTATAATAAACTCTTTTATTTCCATAACATCACTTCAAATAGTATTATAAATGTATATTTCCTAATTTTAAAGATAAATGAGAAATGTATGTCAATGTCTTCAGATGGAAGGCAAAAACGCGCCGATATAGTAAATAAGTATAACTGACCTTTAAACATTAATCTTAACGAACGGATAAGGAATGATAAGATTATTTCGACTGACTACTTATAAATGTGCATACGTATTTATATTTAATTATTAGAATGAAAGTTAGCCTTTTAAACTTTGTATTTTCCAAGCTTTTCCATCAAAGAACTTACCTTGTTACGGTCCACATCATTTTGAACAACTAACCCTTGCATAAGGCATTAACTTTATAACTAGTAAAGTATAATTGATGCTTTCTGGTACTATACTACGGTTTTTAATCTTATTCCAAGCGTACATCCAGGAGATACAACTTGATTTATTTGTAGTACAAATAGTGATACAAATAATTCTAACTCAAATAAAACTTGATGTTTTCATTCAAACTCGAAGTTTGGCTCGAAGTGGGAAATTCGTACACAAAAAAAATATCAAAAAGTGGGTTTTATGATTCTATAGGCCTACATCCTCTTTGACTTGTTATGTTTATATAAACGTAGACACACAGCCCAAATGATTTGATGGATTTCGTTCAAACGTGATATTTAAGTTTGATATGATCACACCTCGAGGTGAAATTGTAACTTTATTTCTAGATTTAATATTAATGGTATTTTACTGATAAAATATTTTTGAAAAAAAAAATTGTGTTCCCAGACAGAATATATTTGAGAAGGTATGTACAGTACACTCTGTTTACTAAGAAAAGTTGCAGACCTACCTTGATGAGCTACACTATGGTGCAGTTAATAATTTGAAGACTTATTGTAATTGTGCAAGGCAATACTTCTACCTTTATGGGCAAAGGGAATGTACAGTGCGTTTATAATGTACTATTTCTTTTAACATCCAAATAAAATATTAACTGGATATATCAGTTTATAAAGTACCATTTCTTTTAACATCCAAAGACATTAATAACTGGAGATATCAGTTTATAATGTAACAATTTCTTTTAACATCCAAATACATTAATAACTAGAGATATCAGTTTATAATGTACTATTTCTTTTAACATCCAAATAAAACACTAACTGGATATATCAGTTTATAAAGTACCATTTCTTTTAACATCCAAATACATTAATAACTAGAGATATCAGTTTATAATGTACTATTTCTTTTAACATCCAAATAAAATACTAACTGGATATATCAGTTTATAAAAGTACCATTTCTTTTAACATCTAAAGACATTAATAACTAGAGATATCAGTTTATTCTAATGTATGTTAAGATTATATGAATGTGTTCAGTATATTGGTAAAATGTTCAGTGTTTTAATATCCATCAAGGGTGTGTCTTTAAAAACAACTTGATAAATAGTTCGAATTTAACCCGCTAAAATGGCAGAATGGTCTAAGGCGTCACCCTCATTTTAGAGAGGCCTGCTGAAAATGGGCAGATTATGGCTCGAATCCAGGTCGGGTCTACTGAGGGTGGTTCTTTCAAAATGGTTTCCAATATATATAACAGGTACTGTCATAGAGTGACCAGAAAATATAATTTTGCTGGACTTTTCGTTCCATGAACGGTGAAGTTAGTCAGTTGGGAAACAAGTGCTGACAGAGAACTTTACAACTATTGGCATCAAGTAGCATAATATATTTAAGAGTCGGTTTCGCATGAATAATGAACCCTTCGCTGAATCAGTTATTTTATAATGTAATATAGTTTTGTTTATTTTGAATGATATATACATTTATATCAACTTTGGTGGAGTTTTATTGGGTGTTTTATTTATCAAAACAGGATTGTCAGTTACAAGAACGCTGTAAAGCTGAAAATCCGGAACATGTTTTTCTGCTAGCCAGTGTTTATCATTTTCAGCATATTTTAATTCTGGTATCATCCTTTCTTTTTGCTGAGATCCAAACCTAATACATGCATCTGAAACAAAGAATCTTTCAACTTTACTTTTAATGTAACCATTTATAGTATTGTATTTATTAATGACTCAGCGTCCTTAGAACAATTTGGACCATAGTGCCTCGTTTTTGTCATACCAAGGGTTGCAGAAGGCTAGCGTGAAAAGGAAGCTTGACAAATTATGGTAGTTTACAGTACATGTTCAAATTCCAACAGCCAAGATAGTATGGCTTCACTATAGAACACCCATCACTAACCTAGAGTCTTGCTATCAATTGGTATAGGTGAGGTACAACTTTCTGTTATCTTATCAAGATAGGCAGGCTGTGCTAGTAATTTCACATATTTTAGAATGCTAGCAAAAACATTTTAACAATTCTCATAATGTGAAATAGGGGGTAAATCCATCACAGGTTGTGATTTAAAACAGAATTATATATATTTATAGATATTAGAATTTGTTCGTACTATTTGTAAGAGTTGGGCATCTTTAGTTTTAATGTATTTAATTGTTTTCTGAAATAAAATGTTGAAAATTTCAAATATTGAACCAAGCTTTATTTTACTAAGTCCACATGACAATATACTACAGGTCTCTGATACTTAAACCAATGCAAACGTGATATTTTAATAACATTAAAATTCTGGATATATTTTACACCAGTCCCTTATAGTATACACAAATAATAAAATTATATCAGTTTGGTTGTACAAATAGTGTGTTTTACTTTGTCTTAGCCTTACCTCTAGCTGTAAGCATGCCTACACTGGGTGTATTACAATTTTTTAAATATTAAAAAATATTTCTTATTCACAAACTGAACTGAAATATTTAAATGTGGTATTAGATGAAAGTTTGTACCAGTGATATTTGGTCAGCAGTGAACTATACTTTATTTGTAAAATCTAAAATAAAATTCAATAATCCCTGTAACGAAGCAATAAAGGCAAAACTAGTTTACCCTCTTTCTTTTTAAAGATGTGCTTGCCATTAGAGAATAATTTCGACGATGTAAAGCACACAACTTTGAGTGAGCGTGGAGCATTGAGGGAAGCTGCTCGTTGTCTCAAGTGCGCAGATGCCCCTTGTCAGAAGTCCTGTCCAACACAACTGGACATAAAAAGCTTCATCACAAGCATCGCAAACAAGGTAAACACTCTCGTTAGGGTGGAATGAAAACAGAGGTTAGAACACTTCTTTTTTAAAAATTAAGTTTTCTAATAGTGCACAAAAGTTGCCTTTTAGGATCAGTTTTAATACTGAAAAATTTTGAAGCTCTATGAAAATGTTTTAAGGTGCCACTTTTAAGTAATAACACAGAATTTTCAAAAACAGTTTTTGAACTATAGTTTTTATTTTAAACTCTTTTAAATGATATTGTTGACAATTATAAAAGCATATTTTTCATTTAAACCGTTGAAAGTTTTCCAAGAAGATATTTATTTGAGTGTAATATATTTGTTAATATATCAATTTTTTTGTGATTTTTATGGAATTTCTATGAATACAATAATATTACCCAAAACAGATATAAATATTTTTCTTGTGGGTATATATGTGTTATAAAAGCAACATACATTCACTACTGGATAACATTTGTCACTGTATATAAGTAACAAGTATATAATATTTAAAATATTCAACAGAATATGAAAAAATATCATTAACCTTTTTTGTTAAAGACTTACATTGTCACTTTTCTATTATATTGAAATGTTACTTAGTTTCAAATATTGGCAACAATTTCTGCGATTCTATTTTCACTTTTAAAACCCCATCTTTGTGAAGCCTCACATACGGCCAATGATGATTCAGTAACTAATTTCACCATACTTTCAACGGATTGCGTATAACACGGATAAAGGGGAATGTCTACAATTGAAAGCTCTTCATTAGCTTTTGCTGTACTTGTTATAAACAGTTTTAATTCCTCCTCACTTCTGTGCTTGGTCATTTTTATCTCTGTTAATTTGATGTCATACCAAGTGATCATATCAATATGGTCTTCGGCCTTAAAGTTTATAGCTGAAATAACAAATTTTATTATTCATTCTTTGTGTTTCGTCCTGGCTTTATTTAAGTTTCGGCGTAGGCCCAGCTCTCTTACATATTTGCGTTCGTTCCGAAGGTGCTCTGAGAGGTTACGAGAATACTTTAAAAGACTCCATAAGTTCTTTGAACCATGAATACATAAAGTTTTCAGCTTTGTGTTGAACCAAACAGATTCATATACCTTAAGAATGTATTCTTCCATCGTATAAAGATTTTCTGGTGGACTTTCTGTCTCCACGTACCAACGAAGTAGACGATTTGCTACTGTCAGTCACCTTGAATGTTCAAGCTTACCTGGTTTCCTTTGAGATAGATCATAAGAGCACATACTCCTAGGGACTGCATGATACATTTTCAATAAATATTTTTTGTCTGTGATCAAGTCAACCATAACCTCCCAGAGAGGCTGGCTATTTTCAATTGGTTTGAATTCAATTACTGGGAGTTCTTGTGAGTTCTCAAATTTATTGCCTATTTTGCCACCAAACTCATTTGGTTCTTTTTTTACATCCAAGAAACAAAAGAAGTGACATAAGGGCAGTTCATTTCCATGAAATAGAAAATCATTATTTGTAGCAGTTTTCCACATTTTTTTAAGAGTAAAGAGATGATACCATTATTAGTTCCATTGTTAGTCACAGTTCCATCGTATCCTACAGTAGTGATGTCTAGGGAGTGGTTATTAACATTATAAAACGACACAACCCTATCCTTAATATCCTTCCCAGTGCTAGAATGTGGTGCCACATGTCACAAATATTTCGATCCAGGCTCATCAATAAGGGACACATGTTCTTCTGCAATGGTTCTCCTGTAATATTTGCTCCCTATATTTTCCTCTACCACAGTTTTTTCTCGTCTTCCATAAAAATAAAGTCCTTTGTTAGTTGTTGTAGTGCTTTCACTATGGCCTTCTGTGCAGTTTTTTCAATTCTTTGACCTTTTTCTTCTAATATTCATGCTATCAATTATTTTACATTTGACCTCTTCACTAATGAGGCCACTATCCTAATTGCACTTGCAATTGATGCAGGAGTTCTATTTGAAACACCAGTTCATCCGATAAGATGTTGAAGCCACAACATCATTTGCTTCTAATTTCATGTATTCTTCATATTCTTTATCTTTCTCACATACGACACATTTTACATCAATTCCATTATTTTTTAGTATGTTTGTCCTTTATAATTTATTTCTCTCTCCAGTGCTATGGGTTTTCTTTTTCTTTTAATGCTAAATTTCTAGATACTGCAAAATCAACTGCACTCATGACCATTTTTCAGCTTGTTCTTTGATCTTTTAAAAATGTTTGCTCTAAATTCGAAACCTCCTTTTCTTTCTCACGTTTACAAAGCGCAAAATCTAGACATTTGCAAGCAGAGATATCAAAAAGATGTGTACTCTCATTCATAAACAATATCAAATATGATTAAAAAGCTTTAGTTCTTTTTATGTTTTTGATCTTAAAATATTTATGTATTTATCATGATACTTTCTAATCATCTGCAAGATACGAGTGTGGGATACGACAGCAATAGAAACTCTTGCCCACAACTTCTACATTCTTTCTACCAATATTTCTGATATTTGACTTATGGTAGGTTCCTTAGAAGCACTCTCTGTTTATAGCTGATGCCTTATATTAAGATAACACTTCATTACTTCTTAATAGGTCGGGAGTAATATTTTACTAAGGTCTTTTGGATAGTCAAAAATGGAGCATCGTGCATTGGCTGAGTCTGTACTGTTTTTAACATTACCGTTTTTACTTTACTGTTACAAGATATACACAAAAGAAAATAACACTATTGTCTATACAGCGTATAACCCAAAAGGTTAGTAACACATAGTAATAAATTAATAATAAGACACTATAATATATAAAATTAAAATAAAAACTAGATGAAAATCAACTCAAATGATATTGTTTCACATTGGATTTGTAGTACCACATCACAGCATGAAGCTCAGAAAGCAACCAACTGGAGTGGAGCTTGGAGTTACCCCTCCCTGCCTACTAAGTGGCGTTTGTCACATCTTGTTCAAGGTCACACTATAGGCTAACCTCAGCTATGCTACTACTAGTCACGTTCTGTCTGATATTGTTGGAACGAAGAATATCACAGTTAAATGTTGAAGTAAAAATAAGTTAATAACTAAAAATTTCAAAAATGGTAAAGATGGGCAAAAAACAAAAACAGTAAGAATTTCAACCTGTTTGTGGCACCTCAAAACATAATCTGTTTGATTTGATGTTTTTGTCAATTGACAACCATAGTTAAACGTTTATTTTTATCTTTACTAGACATTTTTATTCAAACAAATATTGTCTTCATAGATGTAACAAAAAAGGGAAATAAAGTATAGATGTATTAAAATGAACTTCAACCCGTTTGCGGCCCCTCAAAAACTTTTCTGGTTGCTTTGATGTATTAGTCAGCTCATTACATTAGTAAATGGCAAGTTTCTATCGTTATTAGATATTTGAATTTAAAAAAAGTTCATCCCACCCTAAAGCTCATATACACCTATATATACCTAGAAATGTATATGCAGCTGTATATTTATATATCTATATATACCTAAACAGTATGTTTGGAAACCCATAGCCCATATTATTATTATTATTATTATTATTAGCACCGCGTCTTACTACCCGTTCGGGTTGTACGCACTTACGCTAATGTGTAATGGTAGGGTGATTGTGAGATGAAATGGAGGACCTACAGTTTAACGTGGAATCCGAACCACGGTGGAGGCCTGGCATTCCCCACATTCACAATATGTCTTGTCAGAGGTGAAGGAAGGGTTTGGTAATCAGATAAATCTTTGTCGCGACCGAGGATTGAACCCCGGCCGCCAGCACAAAGGTCTGACACCTTACATCTAGACCGCCAGGTCACCCATAGCCCATACTCCACACATAGTTTGTTTGAACCAAAAGTAGAACAACATCCTCATACACTTGCACCTAGAAAACTATAATAATACCATTAAATTGTGTTCAAATTGTCGGCATACAGGGGTTGGAGAGGAAGGCTGTTCAAGCATGCGTGTACAACAGGTTGCATAAGAGCTAGGCACGTGGCCCTACACACCTCGACACCTTGAAGAATGGCAGCAGAACATACCACAATTAATAGTAAACAACACACCAGTCCATATAGAAATGTGAATAAGTACTAAGGGTAATCTTTAATGGTCCTACATCACAGAAAGTGCTTGCCCTTATTACAGCTGCAGTACCGTGCGCCCAACTCCTATGCAACTTGCTGTACACGCATGCTCAACGTATTTGCTCTCCCGGCGCTGTGCGCCGAAACTTTGATTGAAATTTAATGGTATTTGCATAGTTTTCCGGATGTAAGTGTAAGGGATTTTGTATTAGTTTTGGTTCAAACAGTATATAAGTTCAATTAGGGATATGAGTTTACGAACTTCCTGTACATCTATATATACATATATAGCTATATATATGGGAATATATTTGTAAAATGTGGTTAACTCACTCCATACTGTTCATAATGTGATTTTGTTTGTATTTATTCTTCAGAACTACTACGGAGCAGCCAAAGCTATTCTCTCCGACAACCCTCTCGGTTTGACTTGTGGTATGGTTTGCCCTACAAGTGACTTGTGTGTTGGAGGCTGCAACCTGGCAGCGGTGGAGGAAGGGCCCATCAACATTGGTGGATTGCAACATTTTGCTGTCGAGGTATGTTTGTTCAACGCATTATTTACCTTAGACTTCTTACATTAATCATACGTTTACTAAGAATTATCATGTTAATATGTTAGTAACATATCACTTAAACATGGGCTAGCAATTGAAAGCCATAGGTATCTTCTAGTATCATTTTTTTAGATAAGTATAATATAAAGTAGGCTGGCAGTATGCTTGAACGTATATCAACATGACAGAAGCTATAGTTAAGTCTCAGTTTGCATATGAAATCATTCTAGTTAAAGTAAATTTGTATCAGGAAAGAGGAGAACTAGTTTTTAAAAATATCACTGCATATTTAAACTATTATTCATCGTTCTACGCAGAAAAATTGGGCGTGTGGATCGATGTAAAAAGTAATTAAAATGGTAAATTAAAACGTGGTGTGTCAGTCTGGATATGCCTAATTAGATCAATCCTATGTCGCGATTTTGTGAAAAAAATTAATAGCAACTATTTAAAAAGTTGGATTTAGATAGGATATATTGCCATGCGCCATGCAAATTAAATGGGTCATATAATAAAAACGACAAAACTGCTTGACATAACTGCTTGTTTTTGCTAAAGTTCCTGGTAAAAAAAACTAATGATGCTATAAAACAGAAACTCACGGGAACCAGCAGTTTTTAAAAATAAATGGTACAGAGTTCCGCACGGACTTTCTCAGTCCATTGTTTAAAAATGGAAAGATTTACTCAAAACTCGTAGCATATGTGAAACTAAATAATATACACTAGCAAACCCGAGCAAAAATTGTGTTGTACTAACGTTCAAAAATTTTTTACACACCGATTTATATTTTATGATTTTCTTTTTAAATAATTAAAGTACTCACTATTATATTCGAAAAAAAAAAGATCGATATTGGGTCGTAATAAAATTTCAACTTACGGTTAAAATTTTCGACATTTTAATAAAAGTTTTACATCTAATGGTTATCGCATTGCTATTAAATTCCTTATTTATAAATTTTGACCAATTAAATATGTAAATATTGAGTTTAAAATGATAGAGATATATCATTGCTGTACAAACTTTTCCCCTAAGAGGTTAAAGGAAAAAGAACATCAACTATTTGAGAGACTTACTTATTTGATTACTCTATGGCATTATAGAATTATTGTGTTAAACTTAGGTAGTATCTCTCTACAACTAAAATTCACAAAAATGTATTAACATATTTGCCAATATCTCAGAAACCATTGGTTTTATAAAAATATATTTCAAATAAAAGTTTTTTTATTTTTAATAATATTAAAATTTTACAATAGTCAGTTATTTAGTATCTCAAATAGTTGGGGAGATATAAACATTTCCGCTAGTGTAAGGTACACTAAAAGTAAGTTTTATGGGAAATGAATATAGCCATTTTGTTTATAATTTTAATCAAAGCCCAGATACGAATTTTAATCAAAATCGTTAACACCAATTTTAAGAAAATAGATTTTTTCTCGTTTCACCCTTTAGTAAACTTCTTTTAATTTGAGGGTTTAACAGACACACACACGGAGAAACATTGCAATAACTCCTTTTTATGGTTCAGGGGTCATGAAACGTCAACATCCATCAACATTTTGAATTAGATTTTTTTGACTGTCGTAATACTTCACCTTAATTGTTGGAAAATTTAAAAATATGTATTTATATATTTGCATATAGCTCGAAAAATATGGATTATATAAAAATACATTTACCATAAAAGATGTTTACTATAAATAGATCTACATGTATGCAACTGAACCGTTGCTCTAGTTAACACCAGATACATCGATTGATAACAAGGTAAATAAACATGATAGGAAACACTTGAAAGGAAAAAGATATGAGTGCATTTTAACAAATCAGTTTAATGTAACAAAAGGCAGAGATAGGTACATATAACATCCTCAGAACACAAACCAATCTATACTGAAACAGTCCTTAGACTTGTCCACGTTAATTAGCCACACAGATTGTTAAATGACAGACACTCTCTAAGTGTGAGCATGGCGTGAAGCGACCACTAATTAGACAGACAAGGTTAAGTTATGCCAGTTCCAATCTGTCGGCTGTCGGCTCCAGACATAGATGGATCGGCTGAAAATATACATAAATTAATAGTACAGGGTAAGTTCTAATTTAGTGTTCTCAGCCTTACTTTGTCATGAGCTGGCACACGACCAATTGGTCTATGCCAGGAGCGTTAAATGCACGACCTGAGTGGTAAACAAGGAGGGAGACACCCGGCTCCCACAAGGTAGAAATACATCCAAGCGAGAGAGAAATGCGAGCCACGCCAGAAGGGCAGAAATGACCCACAGGTTGAGAACCAAAACTGGTGAACAACACCAGTAAAGATAGTATACAACATGAGCCATGCCAGGACGGGCAGAAATGACCCACAGGTTGAGAACCAAAACTGGTGAACAACACAAGTTAAATATAGTATATAACACGAGCCATGCCAGAAGGGCAGAAATGACCCACAAGTGGAACACCGAAACTGGTGACCAACATAAGTTAAATAAACCTAACTTGGTATTACCATTAGGCCCCGAACAATCTGAACAGATCCTTTCCCGACTAACTTCCTCACAGACTACAAAATGTTCATACGGGCTAAGGTGTGGGAATCATTCCTACGTAAACTGCCGGTCTTAAGGACCAAGCAGAAAACACGAGAAGTACTAAATGACTTCACGTAAGTGAACTAAGTCATAGAACGCTAACATAAAGAACAATGAACATTAATAATGAGAGAAGCTAATCCTCTTAACAATTTATACAGAAAACCTAAGACTCGAGCCCAGCCATAGAGCTGCCTACTCCCCACGGACTTTACCGATTGTTCAAACTTCATATTACTTTCGGTGGTCGGGTCGGTCCCTCGGCGTGAGCATCGTGATCACTGGTTGCGTGAAGTTGATTTGAAGAGAGAACTTTGGAGAGTGTCGACTATCCTGAAGATGATGATGATGTAATACCACCCTTATTCTCCTGAGAATAAAGGCGGGTACACAAGATTTTAATGTAAATATAAAATACCAAAAAACAAACAATAATTGCAGAGGAGCCGATAGGACGTCATATGACAAATAGGCCGTACTCCGGCATATAGGTCATTCTGCTTCCATGAACCCACTTTACAAATATTATTTAGAGGACTCAAAATTTAGCCAAAATCAGGGTAGAGGACGGGACATATTTCATTCAATTAGACCCTATATCGGACTACTATAAGAGAAACCAGACATTAACATAAGATTTTAAATAATTTTTTTGATAAACAGTAGATAAATTATATTATAACCCAAAAAGGTTAATGTTAAATAGTGAGATAAATTAATGAACATAAGTGTATATTAGAAGAAAAATACCAATTGTTAATTTCTAACAATCCCCCATAATTTAAAGGAATAATATAAATATATATATAATATAAGGCATATTGTAAATATGACAACAATGGGTCTCACTGACATCCAAAACTAACTATAAATATATAGTAATTATTAGAAAAGTAAAAACGATGGGTCTGCAGAATCACCCAGATTTGAATACTAATCTCAATACAAATGTATAGCAGTAGAAAACTAATCACAACAGGCCTCAGCGACCATCCTCAATAGTATTACAGCTTGTTTATAATAAATATAGTAATAGTCTTTTAGCCAACATAAATACACGTTAACGCAATACAGCATATTACAAAAGGGGAAAAGCCCCAAAAAATTAAAGAGTAATAATCTAATTTTACAGTCAGATGGGCTCTAAGTTTTCTATTTTTCCTAAATCTAGCATTTAAAAAACCTTGACATTTTACGCCATACAGGGTATACATTACTTGCAATAATAATCCACTCAAAACTCAAAACTATAAAAGGAATAATCACTACCCTATCCCTGATATTAGACCGAGAAAGCGCAGCTAAACCTTGAGTTCAAAACTGGGACTTCGCTTTTATTTTGCCAACGTAACAAACTTGCAAATATAATTTACCATAATTAATCCAAATTATAGCTAAATCAAGGTCAAATACATTATCCCCAACCATGATTATATAATTTAAATTAAATAATAATATTTATGACTGAAAAGGAATTTTGAGAGTATAAAAGCCGAAACGTAAGTTATACCTTATGAACATCCTTGACACCAAGATGTGTCCAAGGACGGTATCCTGACAAGAGTGGCATACCAAACAGAGTTACATCATTATATACGCTTCTATTCAGGCTTGAAAAGGGGGAAGAGGGGTAGTGAAAACAGAGGTGAACACACAACCAGGAAGAAGGGGAAGGGGTAACTAGACGGAGGTAGAATATTCGAGCATGTTGTGGATGGTGCCAGAACAATATTTTTTGAGACACATCATTGCCTTTTAACGGATGTACGTCACACTTTCCCAGCATGCCTCATGATAATTCCTAGTGCGAGCCTACACACAGTTTGCTCGTTTAGTTTGTTGTTGATTTTCTCACGGCATGTTGTGTTGTGCGTGAAGTACACTTGGGAGGGGCCACTACTGAATGGGGCTATGGTGAGTCCACTCGTAATTGTTATTATTCTTAGAGATCAGTCTAGTATATTTTCACTGTTTAGTAGCTTTATGCCAATAAATGCTACAAATTGTAATCGTATTTTTAACTAGCGAGCTATGGAGTTTTATAGTGGTTGAACGCAAAGCATCATGGGAAGGAAAGAAGGGGGAGCAATCCCACTACATGATGTTGGTCACGTAGGGCAAGTAAACAAGGCTCCACACCACGAGCAGGCCGTGCGCTGCCTTCAGTCATTGTCGATGCTCAGACCAGTCATGTGCAGTGTTTTGAAAACGACGAGGGAGGGTAACCCTTCTGATGGCACCGGTCATGTGCAGAGTTTTGAGAACTGCGAGGGAGGGTAACCCTTCTGATGGCACCGGTCATGTGCAGTGTTTTGAGAACGACGAGGGAGGGTAACCCTTCTGATGGCACCGGTAATGTGCAGTGTTTTGAGAACTGCAAGGGAGGGTAACCCTTCTGATGGCACCGGTCATGTGCAGTGTTTTGAGAACGGCGAGGGAGGATAACTCTTTTGATGGTGCCGGCCTTATTCCATGAAATATCCAAGACGGGGTATGTAACACATACTTTTTATACATTAATAGACTTTCATTTATATCAGGAAATAATATATGTGTTCTTGACCAATGATAAAGTCCAGCAATTTTGGACAGTACAGGTCTAAATTGGATAGCCCGTTACACAATGATAAGTAATTTCATAACTCAAAGACTTACGGTGATATGATTAAAAATTTGAATTAACGCATCAGACCGGAGTAGTGTAGGGGGCGGTTTATTCCATCGACCAGAAATGAGAATGTGACGTTTGACAGTGACTTCAAGGTGAATGACATTTATTAATTGAATAAAATTAGTTTTTAATGAATTATAATATTCGTCGTAGACTGATGTGGGTACATTTCTACTAAAATAATGTTTAGTATTTTGTTTGTCATAAATCTGTGACGTCATAAGAGCACGACGCGGATAAATCAGATTTGAATGGCTACTATTATATATAAACCACGCACAAAATACCATATCCACCCACACTGTGTTTATGTTTATTAATTACGTCATATTTAGATGTCTTACATAGAGTAGTTGACGTCATAAAACTATGACGTTTTATTCTGACGTCGATTAATGTTGTACCATGCAGAAAAAACCATATCCCCCAATACTGGAAAATATTACGAGAAATATAGATTTTTCTCTCAGGTGAGCATGTATGCACCATAACCATTAATACTCCACTGGTCATGTTTATTAATGACACCATATTTAGATAGACTCTAAAATGGTTAAGCCTATATTTTTTAAATGTAAGTTATATGACTCAAATATATCATTTAACAGTGGGGAATCTTACTCTCAGGTGAGCATATATGGTATATGTAGTGATAACCTGCAATCGAGGAAACTTGACCATCTGTGTTGACTTAGGCCAGGGTGCTAACCACACATAAGTTGTTTAAAACTTGTTTTAATAAGACCATATCGAGTCACTTGTTTGAAAGCGAGTGCATAAGGTGGTAAACTTCGGAGATCACTTGAGCTAAAAATGAATGGCAAAACTGTTGATCAGCATATCAGTCGGTCGTCAGAATATAAAAAAATATAAAATAACATCACATAGTGTATTTAATAATTGAATCTGCACATCCTGGGTGGTATGTCGAATCTTCTTTTATTTACTCAATTTAATTATGATTATACATTACTTGATAAATAAGACATGTTTTTTAAATACAATAAATAATAAAATATGATTTGACCACAATCGGTATATTTGATTAGTATAGTTGATCTTTGTATATCAAATTAAAATAATTAAACATTTAGATGTAATTGAAATAAATATTTCAGCCGATATGAGAACAAGAGTTTCTAGTTTTTTACAATGTTTCTAGTTGTTAAAATAAAACTCTAAGATCTTAGATTTGCAAACATGTGATTATTACCTATGAAAACATTTGAGAATGCATTCTTATACAAATTAATAACTACATAGAAGTTATACATAAAGGTAAACCTCTACATTATCACCAAACTAGATAATAGGAGATATAGGTAACTTTTCCACGTGTCAAATAAATTTTAACTTTTATTAAAAAAATTATTACTACATATTATTAGACAATTAGAGAGTAAATACTAATTTATATTATTTATTGATTTAAAATTTTAAACTTACATTGTTTTATCTATCAGGCCGGGGAGTATCAAATTGACATGTCTCGAATTAAATTATTTTAATTTCAGCTTTTACTCTCTCTTTGAAAATATTAAAATCTGTAATTTACAATTACAATTTTAAAAAGAGTTTTACCATAATTGTTTATTTAAATCCACTGGAATA